>NW_026490915.1:0-61297 GCF_026875155.1 Cherax quadricarinatus
TTTTTTGAAATCCTGAAGCTTGAAAAATCGGAAATATTGTATAATGTGTTTTATGCATATTTCAACGATTTTTCAGCATTTAGTTACTTTCAGCATAAAATTCAATTCAATCAGTATTTCTGATAAAAAAAGTTTGAATATCCATGAATTTTAGCTGAAAAATCAGGTTTGTCCGAAAAGTGTTCTAAATGCCCCAAATCGTCGAAATATGCAGTAAAACAGCATTTTACCATACTTTTCGATTTTTTCAATGCTTCAGGTATTTTTAAAAATTATGTGAAATATTCAAAATTATTTCTGAATTTCATCGATATTTTATGGGCTTTTTGAAAAATATGTAATATACTTTAAAATGTTAAAAATGCTCGAAAATTACAATTCCATCAGTAATTCTGATAAAAAAGTTTGAAAATCCATGAATTTTAGCTAAAAAATCAGGTTTGTCTGAAAAGTGTTCTAAATGCCCCAAATCGTGGAAATATGCAGTAAAACAGCATTTTACCATACTTTTCGATTTTTTCAATGCTTCAGGTATTTTTAAAAAATATGTGAAATATTCAAAATTATTTCTGAATTTCATCGATATTTTATGGGCTTTTTGAAAAATATGTAATATACTTTAAAATGTTAAAAATGCTCGAAAATTTCAATTCCATCAGTAATTGGAAAAAAAAAGTTTGAAAATCCATGAATTTTAGCTAAAAAATCAGGTTTCTCTGAAAAGTGTTGTAAATAGCCAAAATCGTCGAAATATGCAGTAAAACAACATTTTACCATATTTCTCGATTTTTTCAATGCTTCAGGTATTTTTAAAAAAATATATGAAATATTCAAATTTATTTCTGAATTTCCTCGAAGTTTTATGGGCTTTTTGAAAAATATGTAATAGACTTTAAAATGTTGAAAATGCTCGAAAATTTCAATTCCATCAGTGATTCGGATAAAAAAAGTTTGAAAATCCATGAATTTTAGCTAAAAAATCAGGTTTTTCTGAAAAGTGTTCTAAATGCCCCAAATCGTCGAAATATGCAGTAAAACAACATTTTACCATATTTCTCGATTTTTTCAATGCTTCAGGTATTTTTAAAAAAATATATGAAATATTCAAATTTATTTCTGAATTTCCTCAAAGTTTTATGGGCTTTTTGAAAAATATGTAATATACTTTAAAATGTTGAAAATGCGTGGAAAATTTCAGTTCCATTAGTGATTCTGATAAAAAAGTTTAAAAATGTATGAATTTTAGCTAAAAAATCAGGTTTGTCTGAAAAGTGTTCTAAATGCTCCAAATCGTCGAAATATGCAGTAAAACAGCATTTTACCATACTTTTCGATTTTTTCAATGCTTCAGGTATTTTTAAAAAAATATGTGAAATATTCAAATTTATTTCTGAATTTCATCGATATTTAATGGGCTTTTTGAAAAATATGGAATATACTTTAAAATGTTGAAAATGCTCGAAAATTTCAATTCCATCAGTAATTCTGATAAAAAAGTTTGAAAATCCATGAATTTTAGCTAAAAAATCAGGTTTGTCTGAAAAGTGTTCTAAATGCCCCAAATCGTCGAAATATGCAGTAAAACAGCATTTTACCATACTTTTCGATTTTTTTCAATGCTTCAGGTATTTTTAAAAAATATATGAAATATTAAAAATTATTTCTGAATTTCATCGATATTTTATGGACTTTTTGAAAAATATGTAATATACTTCAAAATGTTAAAAATGCTCAAAAATTTCAATTCCATCAGTAATTCTGATAAAAAAGTTTGAAAATCCATGAATTTTAGCTAAAAAATCAGGTTTGTCTGAAAAGTGTTCTAAATGCTCTAAATAGTCGAAATATGCTGTAAAACATCATTTTACCATATTTCTCGAATTTTTTCAGTGATTTTTGTATTTTTAAAAAAATATATGAACTATTTAAAATTATTTCTGAATTTTATCGAAATTTTAAATGCTTTTTGAAAAATATGTAATATACTTTAAAATGTTGACAAGGCTCGAAAATTTCAATTCCATCAGTAATTCTGATAAAAAAAGCCTGAAAATCTGAATTGTAGTTTATAAAATCAGTTTTGTCTGAAAGGTGTTCTAAATGCTCTACATCGTCGAAATATGCAGTAAAACATCATTTTTCGATTTTTTCAATGCTTTTTGTATTTTTAAAAAATATATGAAATATTTAAAATACCTGAAGTATATTAAATACCTGAAGCATTGAAAAAAATCGAGAAATATAATTTTAAATGATGTTTTACTGCACATTTCGACAATTGGGAGCATTTAGAACTTTTCAGAAAACTTTTTATCAGAACTACTGGTGGAATTAAAATTTTCAAGCCTTTTCAACATTTAAAAGTATTTTTACATATTTTTCAAAACCCAAAAAAAAATTTTGATGAAATTCAGAAATAATTTTGAGTATTTCATATACTTTTAAAAAATATCAAAAGCATTGAAAAAATCGAAAAATATGGTATAATGATGTTTTACCGCATATTTCGACGATATAGAGCATTTAGAATACTTTTCAGACAAACCTGATTTTTTAGGTAAAATTCATGGATTTTTATACTTTTTTATCAGAATTGCTGATGGAATTGAAATTTTCGAGCATTTTCAACATTTTAATGTATTTTACGTATTTTTTCAAAGAAGGGCCCACAAAATTTTTGATGAAATTCAGAAATAATTTTGAATATTATATGCATTTTTGGAAAAAACTGAAGCATTGAAAATCGAGAAATATTGTATAAATGATGTTTTACTGCATATTTCAACGATTTCAGCAAATTTAGTTACTTTCAGCATAAAATTCAATTCAATCAGTATTTCTGATAAAAAAAGTTTGAATATCCATGAATTTTAGCTGAAAAATCAGGTTTGTCCGAAAAGTGTTCTAAAAGCTCCAAATCGTCGAAATATGCAGTAAAACAGCATTTTACCATACTTTTCGATTTTTTCAATGCTTCAGGTATTTTTAAAAATTATGGGAAATATTCAAAATTATTTCTGAATTTCATCGATATTTTATGGGCTTTTTGAAAAATATGTAATATACTTTAAAATGTTAAAAATGCTCGAAAATTTCAATTCCATCAGTAATTCTGATAAAAAAGTTTGAAAATCCATGAATTTTAGCTAAAAAATCAGGTTTGTCTGAAAAGTGTTCTAAATGCCCCAAATCGTCGAAATATGCAGTAAAACAGCATTTTACCATACTTTTCGATTTTTTCAATGCTTCAGGTATTTTTAAAAAATATGTGAAATATTCAAAATTATTTCTGAATTTCATCGATATTTTATGGGCTTTTTGAAAAATATGTAATATACTTTAAAATGTTAAAAATGCTCGAAAATTTCAATTCCATCAGTAATTCTGATTAAAAAAGTTTGAAAATCCATGAATTTTAGCTAAAAAATCAGGTTTTTCTGAAAAGTGTTCTAAATGCCCAAAATCGTCGAAATATGCAGTAAAACAACATTTTACCATATTTCTCGATTTTTTCAATGCTTCAGGTATTTTTAAAAAAATATATGAAATATTCAAATTTATTTCTGAATTTCCTCAAAGTTTTATGGGCTTTTTGAAAAATATGTAATATACTTTAAAATGTTGAAAATGCTGGAAAATTTCAGTTCCATTAGTGATTCTGATAAAAAAGTTTAAAAATCTATGAATTTTAGCTAAAAAATCAGGTTTGTCTGAAAAGTGTTCTAAATGCTCCAAATCGTCGAAATATGCAGTAAAACAGCATTTTACCATACTTTTCGATTTTTTCAATGCTTCAGGTATTTTTAAAAAATATGTGAAATATTCAAATTTATTTCTGAATTTCATGGATATTTAATGGGCTTTTTGAAAAATATGTAATATACTTTAAAATGTTGAAAAATGCTCGAAAATTTCAATTCTATCAGTGATTCTGATAAAAAAGTTTGAAAATCCATGAATTTTAGCTAAAAAATCAGGTTTGTCTGAAAAGTGTTCTAAATGCCTCAAATCGTCGAAATATGCAGTAAAACAGCATTTTACCATACTTTTCGATTTTTTTCAATGCTTCAGGTTTTTTTTAAAAAATATATGAAATATTCAAAATTATTTCTGAATTTCATCGATATTTTATGGACTTTTTGAAAAATATGTAATATACTTTAAAATGTTAAAAATGCTCGAAAATTTCAATTCCATCAGTAATTCTGATAAAAAAGTTTGAAAATCCATGAATTTTAGCTAAAAAATCAGGTTTGTCTGAAAAGTGTTCTAAATGCTCTAAATCGTCGAAATATGCATTATAACATCATTTTACCATATTTCTCGATTTTTTCAATGCTTCAGGTATTTTTAAAAAAATATATGAAATATTCAAAATTATTTCTGAATTTCTTCGGAGTTTTATGGGCATTTTGAAAAATATGTAATATACTTTAAAATGTTGAAAACGCTCGAAAATTTCAATTCCATTAGTAGTTCTGATGAAAAAGTTTGAAAATCCATGAATTTTAGCTAAAAAATCAGGTTTGTCTCAAAAGTGTTCTAAATGATCTAAATCGTCCAAATATGTAGTAAAACATCATTTTGCCATATTTTTCGATTTTTTCAATGCTTTAGGTATTTTTAAAAAATATATGAAATATATGAAATACCTGAAATATATGAAATACATGAAGCATTGAAAAAATCGAAAAATATGGTAAAATGATGTTTTACTGCATATTTCGACGATTTAGAGCTTTTGGAATACTTTTCAGACAAACTTGATTTTTCAGCTAAAATTCATATTTTTTCAAACTTTTTTATTAGAATTACTGATGAAATTGAATTTTATGCTGAAAGTAACTTAAAAAATGACATTTTACAGCAGTATTGTATAAATGAATATTTCAAGTGTGAAAATCCATGTATTTTAGCAAAATTGTAAGGTTTAATTGAAAAGTGCTCTAAATGCTCAAAATCGTCGAAATATGCAGTAAAACATTATTTTTGCCATATTTTTCTATATTTTAAATGCTTTAGGCATTTTTAAAAAATATATGAAATATTCAAAATTATTTCTGAATTTCATCGAAATTTTATGGGCTTTTTGAAAAATATGTAATATACTTTAAAATGTTGAAAATGCTCGAAAATTTAAATTCCATTAGCAATTCTGATAAAAAAGTTTGAAAATCCATGAATTTTTGCTAAAAAATCAGGTTTGTCGGAAAAGTGTTCTAAATGCCCCAAATCGTCGAAATATGCAGTAAAACAGCATTTTACCATACTTTTCGATTTTTTCAATGCTTCAGGTATTTTTTAAAATTATGTGAAATATTCAAAATTATTTCTGAATTTAAATCGATATTTTATGGCTTTTTGAAAAATAAAAAAATGTTTAAATGCCCGAAAATTTCAGTTTCCATTAGTAATTCTGATAAAAAAGTTTGAAAATCCATGAATTTTAGCTAAAAAATCAGGTTTGTCTGAAAAGTGTTCTGAATGCTCCAAATCGTCGAAATATGCAGTAAAACAGTATTTTACCATCCTTTTCGATTTTTTCAATGCTTCAGGTATTTTTAAGAATTATGTGAAATATTCAAAATTATTTCTGAATTTCATCGATATTTTATGGACTTTTTGAAAAATATGTAATATACTTTAAAATGTTGAAAATGCCCGAAAATTTTCAGTTCCATTAGTAATTCTGATAAAAAAGTTTGAAAATCCATGAATTTTAGCTAAAAAATCAGGTTTGTCTGAAAAGTGTTCTGAATGCTCCAAATCGTCGAAATATGCAGTAAAACAGTATTTTACCATCCTTTTCGATTTTTTCAATGCTTCAGGTATTTTTAAGAATTATGTGAAATATTCAAAATTATTTCTGAATTTCATCGATATTTTATAGGCTTTTTGAAAAATGTGTAATATACTTTAAAATGTTGACAACGCTCGAAAAAATTTCAATCATTAGTAGTCTGAATGAAAAAGTATGAAAACCATGAATTTATAGCTAAAAAAAACAGGTTTGTCTCAAAGTGTTCTAAAATGAATCTAATCGTCCAAATATGTAGTAAAAGACCAAATTGCCATATTTTCGATTTTTTCAATGCTTTAGTATTTTTAAAAAATATATGAAAATATATGAAATACCTAAAATATAATGAAATACATGAAGCATTGAAAAAATCGAAAAATATGGTAAAATGATGTTTACTGCATATTTCGACGATTAGAAGCTATTGGAATACTTTTCAGACAAACATGATTTTTCAGCTAAAATTCAATATTTTTTCAAAACTTTATTATTAGAATTTTCTGATTGAAATTGAATTTAGGCTGAAAGTAACTTAAAAAATGACATTTTTACAGCAGTATTGTATAAATGAAATTTTTCAGTGTGGAAATCCATGATTTTAGGCAAATTGTAAGGTTTAATTGAAAGTGCTCCTAAATGCTCAAAATCGTCGAAATATGCAAGTAAAACATTATTTTTTTTGGCCATATTTTTTCTAATATTTTAAATGCCTGCTTAGGCATTTTTAAAAAATATATGAAATATATCAAAATTATTTCTGAATTTCATCGAAATTTTAGCTTTTGAAAATATGTAAATATACTTTAAAATGTTGAAAATGCCCGAAAATTCAGTTCCATTAGTAATTCTGATAAAAAGTTTGAAAAATCCATGAATTTAGCTAAAAAAATCAGGTTTGTCGAAAATTGATCTGAATGCTCCAAATCGACGAACTATGCAGTAAAACATATTTTACATCCTTTCGATTTTTATCAATGCTTCATGTATTTTTTAAGAATTATAGAAATATTCAAAATTATTTCTGAATTTCATCGATATTTTTAATGGCTTTTTGAAAAATATGTAATAAGCTATAAAATGTTAAAAATCCACGAAAATTATCAATTCCTTCAGTAATTCCGTAAAAAGGTTTTGAAAATGCATGAACTTTAGCTAAAAAATCAGGTTTGTCCGTAAAAGTGATCTAATGCCCCAAATCATCCGAAATAAGCATAATAACAGCATTTTAACCATACTTTTCGATTTTTTTCAATGCTAATCCCGTTATTTTTTAAAAAAATATATGAAATATAAAAAATTATTTCATGATTTCATCGAAATTTTATGGACGTTATGAAAAAATGTAATATACTATTAAAATGTTAAAATGCTCGAAAATATCAAATCCATCATAATTCTGATGAAAAAATGGTTTTGAAAATCCATGAATTTTAGCTAAAACTCAGGTTTGTCTGAAAGGTGTCTAATCCTAAATCGTCGAAAAATGCATTAAAACATCATTAACCATATATCTCGATTTTTTCAATGCTTCATGTATTTTAAAAAAAATAATATGGAATAATCAAAATTTATTTCTGAATTTCTTCGGAGTTTTTATGGGCATTGTTTGAAAAATATTAATAATACGTTAAAATTTTGAAAACGCTCGAAAATTTCATTACATAAGTAGTTCTGATGAAAAAGTTTGAAAATCCATGAATTTTTAGCTAAAAATCAGGTTTGTCTCAAAAGATTTCTAAATGATCTAAATCGTCCAAATAAGTAGTAAAACATCATTTTGCCATAATTTTCGATTTTTCAATGCTTAAGTATTTTTAAAAAATAATGACATATATGAAATACCTAGAAATATATGAAAATACAAGAAGCATTGACAAAATCGAAAAATGTGGTAAAAATGATGTTTTACTGCATATTTCGAACGATTTAGAGCTTTGTGGAATACTTTTCAGACAACATGATTTTTCAGCTAAAAATTCATATTTATTCAAACTTTTGTATAAGAATTACTGATGAAATTGGAATTTTTATGCGAAAAGTAACTTAAAAAATGGACAATTTAAGCAGTATTGTAATAAATGAATATTTCAAGTGTGAAAATCCATTTAATTTAGGCAAAATTGTAAGGTTTTAATTGAAAAGTGCTCTAAATGCACAAAATCGTCCGAAATATGCAGTAAAACATTATTATTGCCATATTTTTCTATATGTTAAATCTTTTAGCATTTTTATTTTTAAAAAATATAATGAATATTCAAAATTAATTACTGAATTTCATCGAATTTTGTGGGCTTTTTTTGACAAATTATGATCATATACTTTAAATGTTGAAAATGCTGCGAAAAATTAAATATCCTTAGCAATTTCCTGATAAAAAAGTTTGAAAATCCATTAATTTTTCTAAAAAAATCGAGGTTTGTCTGAAAATTTTTTAAATGTTCCAAATCGTCAAATATGCAGTAAAACAGCATTTTATCATAACTTTCGATTTTTTCAATGCTTCCCGTAATTTTTAAAAATTATGTGAAATATTTCAAAATTTATTTCTGAATTTCATCGATCTTTTAGGCTTTTGAAAAAATAGTAATATACTACAAAATGTTTAAAAAATCCTCGAAGAAATATCAAGTCATCAATTAATTCTGTAAAAAAGATGAAAATGCCATGAACGTTTAGCTTAAAAAATCAGTTTTTCTGAAAAGTGTTCTAAATGCCCCAAATCGCGAAAAATGCAGTAAAACGCATTTTACCATACTTTTTCGAATTTTTTCCATGCTTCAGAATTTTATAGAATTAAGTGAAATATTTCAAAATTATTTCTGAATTTCATCGATATTTTATGGACTTTTTGAAAAATATGTAATATACTTTAAAATGTTGAAAATGCCCGAAAATTTCAGTTCCATTAGTAATTCTGATAAAAAAGTTTGAAAATCCATGAATTTTAGCTAAAAAATCAGGTTTGTCTGAAAAGTGTTCTGAATGCTCCAAATCGTCCGAATATGCAGTAAAACGTATTTTAACCATCCTTTTCGATTTTTTCAATGCTTCAGGTATTTTTAAGAATTATGTGAAATATTCAAAATTATTTCTGAATTTCATCGATATTTTATAGGCTTTTTGAAAAATCTGTAATATACTTTAAAAATGTTGAAAACGGTCGAAATAATTTCAATTCCATTAGTAGTTTCTGAAGAAAAAGATTGAAAATCCATGATTTTAGGCTAAAAAAAAAACAGTTTCTCAAAATGTATCTAAATGATCTAAATCGTCCCAATTATGTACAGTAAAAATCAATTTGCCAATATTTTTCGATTTTTTTCAATGCTTTAGGTATTTTTAAAAATATATGAAATATATGAAATACCCGCAAATATATGAAAACCATGAAGCATTGAAAAAAAAATCGAAAATATGGTAAAATGATGTTTTTACTGCATATTTCGACGAATTTAGAGCTTTTGGAATACTTCAGACAAACTTTATTTTTTCAGCTAAAATTACATATTTATTTCAAACATTTTTTATTAGAATTACTGATGAAATTGAATTTTATGCTGAAAGTAAAACTTAAAAATGACATTTTAACAGCAGTATGTATAAATGAACTATTTCAAGGTGAAAATCCATGTATTTTTCACAAAATTGTAAGGTTTAAATTGAAAAGTGCTTTAAATGCTCAAAATCGTCGAAAAATGCAGTAAAACTTATTTTTGCCATATTTTTCTATATTTTAAATGGCTTTAAGGCATTTTTAAAAAATATATGAAATTATTCAAAATTATTTCTGAATTTCATCGAAATTTTAATGGGTTTTTGAAAAATATATAATATACTTTTAAAAATGTTGAAAATGCTCGCAAATTTAAAACTCCATTAGCAATTCTGATAAAAAAGTTTAAAAATCCACCCATGAATTTTAGCTAAAAAATCAGGTTTGTCTGGAAAGTGTCTTAAATCTCAAATCGTCGAAGGAATATGCAGTAAAACAGCATTTTATCATACTTTTCGATTTTTTTCAATGCATCACAGGTATATCAAAAATTCTGTGAAATATTCAAATTAAATTCTAGAATTCTCATCGAGTATTTTATGGGCTTTTTGAAAAATAAATGTAAATACGGCATAAAATGTTAAAAAATCCTCGGAAAATTGTCAATCCATCAGTATTTCTGATAAAAAGTTTGAAAAGCATGAACTTTAGCTAAAAAATCAGTTTGTCGGAAAATTGTTTCTAAATGCCCCAAATCGTCCGAATATGCAGTAAAACAGCAATTCAGTTTACCATACTTTTTCGATTTTTTTTTTTTCATTCTCTTAAGGTATTTTTAAAAAATATATGAAATATTAAAAATTATTTCTGAATTTCATCGATATTATATGGACTTTTTTGAATAATATGTAATATACCTTTAAATATGTTAAAATGCTCGAAAATTTTCAATTCATCATAATTCTGATAAAAATGTTTGAAAATCCATGAATTTTAGCTAAAAATCAGGTTGTCGGAAAAGTGTTTCTAACATGCTCTAAATCACATCGAAAAAAGCATTTAAAACATCATTTTACCATATATCTCGATTTTTTCAATGCTTCAGGTATTTTTAAAAAAATATTGGAATATTCAAATTATTTCTAATTCCTTCGGAGTTTTATGGGCTTTTTGAAAAATATGTAATATACTTTAAAATGTTGAAAAGGCTCGAAAATTTCAATTCCATTAGTAGTTCTGATGAAAAAGTTTGAAAATCAAAAGTGTTCTAAATGATCTAAATCGTTCAAATATATAGTAAAACATCATTTTGCCATATTTTTCGATTTTTCAATGCTTTAGGTATTTTTAAAAAATATATGAAATATATGAAATACCTGAAATATATGAAATACAATGAAGCATTGAAAAATCGAAAACTACGGTAAAAATGAGTGTTACTGCATATTTAGAACGATTTAGAGCTTTTAGACACTTTTCAGACAAACTTGATTTTTAGTAAAATTCAAGGATTTCAAACTTTTTATGAGAGTTAACAGAGGGAATTGAATAATAAGCTGAAAGTAACTAAAAATGACATTTTACTGCAGTATTGTGTCAACGATATTTCAAGTTTAAAATCCCATGTATTTTAGCAAAAAAGTAAGGTTTTATTTGAAAAGTGCTCTAAACAGCTCAAAATAGGTCGAAATATGCAGTAAAACAGCATTTTATCATACTTTTCGATTTTTTCAATGCTTCAGGTATTTTCAAAAATTATTGTGAAATATTCCAAAATTATTCTGAATTCAATCGATATATTTATAGGGCTTTTTGAAGAATATGTATAAGCTAATAAAATGTTAAAAATCCTCGAAAATTTTTTCAATTCCATCAGTAATCTGGATAAAAATGTTTGAAAATGCCATGCACTTAGCTAAAAATCAGGAGGTTTGTCGAAAAGTTTTCCATAAATGCCTCAAATCGTGCGAAAAATATGCAGTAAAACAGCATTTTTACCATACTTTTCGATTTTTTTCAATTCTTCGGTATTTTTAAGAAAAATAATATGACATATTAAAATTATTTTTCTGAATTTCATCGATATTTTTATGGACTTTTTGAATAATATTGTAATATACTTTAAAATGTTAAATATTTTTTTTAAAATGCTCGAAAATATTCAATTCCATCAGTAATCTGATAAAAATGTTGAAAATCCATGAATTTTAGCCTAAAAAATCAGTTTGTCTGAAAAGTGTTCTAATGCTCTAAATCATCGAAAAATGCATTAAAACATCATTTTACCATATATCTCGATTTTTTCAATGCTTCAGGTATTTTTAAAAAAATATATGGAATATTCAAAATTATTTCTGAATTCCTTCGGAGTTTTATGGGCTTTTTGAAAAATATGTAATATACTTTAAAATGTTGAAAAGGCTCGAAAATTTCAATTCCATTAGTAGTTCTGATGAAAAAGTTTGAAAATCAAAAGTGTTCTAAATGATCTAAATCGTTCAAATATATAGTAAAACATCATTTTGCCATATTTTTCGATTTTTTTCAATGCTTTAGGTATTTTTAAAAAATATATGAAATATATGAAATACCTGAAATATATGAAATACATGAAGCATTGAAAAAATCGAAAAATACGGTAAAATGATGTTTTACTGCATATTTCGACGATTTAGAGCTTTTAGAACACTTTTCAGACAAACTTGATTTTTTAGCTAAAATTCATGGATTTTCAAACTTTTTTATCAGAATTACTGATGGAATTGAATTTTATGCTGAAAGTAACTTAAAAATGACATTTTACTGCAGTATTGTGTCAACGAATATTTCAAGTGTGAAAATCCATGTATTTTAGCAAAAAAGTAAGTTTTAATTGAAAAGTGCTCTAAATGCTCAAAATCGTCGAAATATGCAGTAAAACATTATTTTAGCCATATTTTTCTATATTTTAAATGCTTTAGGTATTTTTAAAAAATATAGAATATCAAAATTAATTCTGAAATTTCATCGAAATTTTAAGGGCTTTTTTGAAAAATTATGTATGTACTTTAAAATGTTGAAAACGCTCGAAAATTTAAATCCCCCCCCCCCCATTTAGTAATTCGGATAAAAAAGTTGAAAATCAAGAATTTTATCTAAAAAAGAGGTTTGTCTGAATACGTGTTCTAAAAGCTCCAAATCGTCGAAATAAAGCATAAAACAGCATTTTATCATACTTTTCGATTTTTTCAATGGCTTTCAGGTATTTTAAAAATTATTGAAATATACAAAATTATTTCTGATTTCATCGATATTTTTTATGGTCTTTTTGAAAAATATTGTAATAAACAGTAAAAGTGTTAAAAAACCTCGAAAAATTCAATTCCATCATAATTCTGATAAAAAAGTTTGAAAAGCATGAACTATATCTAAAAAATCAGGTTTGTACTGAAAAGTGTTCTAAAAGCCCCAAAACGTCGAAATATGCAGTAAAACAGCATTTTACCATACTTTTTCGATTTTTTTTCAATGCCTTCAGGATTTTTAAAAAATATTATGAATATCAAAATTATTTCTGAATATCATCGATATTTTTTGGGACTTTTTGAAAATATAATATCTTTAAAATGTTAAAAATGCACGAATTTCAATTCCCATCATATTTCCTGAATAAAAATGTTTGAAAATCCATGGAATTTTAAGCTAAAAATCAGGTTTGTCTGAAAAGTGATCTGAATCTCCAAATCGTCGAAATATGCAGTAAAAACAGTATTTTACAAACCATCCTTTCGATTTTTCAATGCTTCAGTATTTTAAGAATATGTGGAACATATTCAAAAATTATTTCAGAATTTCATCGATATTTATAAAGCTTTTTGAAAAACCTGTAATAATACTATAAAAAAGTTAAAAAAATGCTCGAAAATTTCAATTCCATCAGTAATTCTGATAAAAAAGTTTTGAAAATCCATGAATATTAGCTAAAAATCAGGTATGTCTTAAAAGGTGTTCTAAATGCTCTAAATCGTCCGAATAAACATTATGGTAACATCATTTTACAATAATTCTTTTCTCGATTTTTTCAATGCTTAAGGTTTTTTTAAAAAAATATATAAATATTCAAAATTATTTCTGAATTTCTTCGGAGTAATTTTTTTTATGTTTTTTTTATGGCAATTTTGAAAAATAAGTAAATATACTTTTAAAAGTTGAAACACCGAAAATTTCAATTCCATTAGTATTCTGATGAAAAAGTTTTGAAAATCCATGAATTAGTGAAAAAATCAGTTTGTTGGTCCTCAAAAGTTTTCTAAATGATCAAAATCGATCCAAATATGTAGTAAAAACATCATTTTGCCATAATTTTTTTCGATTTTTTCAGTGCTTAGGATTTTAAAAAAATATATGAAATATATAAATACCGAAATATATGAAATACAGAAGCATTGAAAAAAAATCGAAAAATATGGGTAAAAAATGATGTTTTACTGCATAAATTCGACGATTTAGAGCTTTTGGAATACTTTTCAGACAAACTTGGATTTTTTTGCTAAAATTAATTCAAATTTTTCAAACATTTATTAGAATTACTGATGAAATTGAATTTTAATGCGAAAGTAACTTAACCATGAAATTTACAGCATATTGTGTAAATGAACTAATTCCAAGAGTGAAAAATCCATGGTATTTTTAGCAAAATTGTATAGCTTAATTGAAAAGTGCTCTAAATGCTCAAAATCATCGAAATATGCAGTAAAACATTATTTTGCCATATTTTTCTATAATTTAAATGCTTTAGGCATTTTTAAAAAATATATAAATTTTTAAAATTATTTCTGAATTTCATCGTGAATTTTTATGGGCTTATTTGAAAAATATGTAATGATACTTTAAAATGTTGAAAATGCTCGAATTTAAATTCCAATAGCAATTCGATAAAAAAAAAGTTTGAAAATCCCATGAATTTTAAGCTTAAAAATTCAGGTTTGTCTGGAAAGTGTTCTAAATGCTCCAAAATCGGTCGAAATATGCAGTAAAACAGCATTTTATCATACTTTTCGATTTTTTCCATGCTTCAGGTATTTTTAACGAATTCTGTGAAATATTCAAAATTATTTCTGAATTTCATCGATATTTTATGGGCTTTTTGAAAAATATGTAATAAGCTATAAAATGTTAAAAATCCTCGAAAATTTCAATTCCATCAGTAATGTCTGTAAAAAAGGTTGAAAGAATGCATGAAACTTAGCTAAAAGAATCAGGTTGTCCGGAAAAGTGTTCTAAATGCCCCAAATCGTCGAAATATGCAGTAAAACAGCATTTTACCATACTTTTCGATTTTTTTCAATGCTTCAGGTATTTTTAAAAAATATATGAAATATTAAAAATTATTTCTGAATTTCATCGATATTTTATGGACTTTTTGAAAAATATGTAATATACTTTAAAATGTTAAAAATGCTCGAAAATTTCAATTCCATCAGTAATTCTGATGAAAATGTTTGAAAATCCATGAATTTTAGCTAAAAAATCAGGTTTGTCTGAAAAGTGTTCTAAATGCTCTAAATCGTCGAAAAATGCATTAAAACATCATTTTACCATATATCTCGATTTTTTCAATGCTTCAGGTATTTTTAAAAAAATATATGAAATATTCAAAATTATTTCTGAATTTCTTCGGAGTTTTATGGCATTTTTGAAAATATGTAATATACTTTAAAATGTTGAAAACGCTCGAAAATTTCAATTACATTAGTAGTTCTGATGAAAAAGTTTGAAAATCCATGAATTTTAGCTAAAAAATCAGGTTTGCTCAAAAGTGTTCTAAATGATCTTAAATCGTCCAAATATTAGTAAAAACATCATTATGCCATATTTTTCGTATTTTTTCCAATGCTTTAGGTTTATTTTTTAAAAAATATAATTAAATATATGAAATACTGAATTATATGAAATACATGAAAATGAAAAAAATTATCGAAAAATGAGGTAAAAATGATGTTTTTTACTGCATTTTTCGACGATTTAGAGCTTTTTGAATACTTTTTTCAGACAAACATGATTTTTTTCCGCAAAATTCTATTTTTTTTCAAACTTTTTTTATAAGAATTACTGATGAAATTGAATTTTAATGCTGAAAGTAACTTAAAAAAAGACATTTTACAGCAGTATTGGATATTGAAATAATTTCACAAGAGGAAAATCCATGTAAATTAGCAAAATTGAAGGTTTTAATTGAAAAGTGCTCTAAATGCACAAAAATCGTCGAATATGCAGTAAAACAATATTTTTGCCCATATTTTTCTATATTTTAAATGCTTTATAGGCATTTATTAAAAAATATAATGAAATATTCACATTATTTCTGAATTTCAACGAAATTTATGGCATTTTGAAAAAAATGTAACTATACTTTAAAATGTTGAAAATGCTCGAAAATTCAAATTTCATTACAATTCTGATAAAAAAGTTTGAAAATCCCCACGAATTTTTTGCTAAAAAAGTCAGTTTGTCCTGAAAGTGTTTTAAATGTTCCAAATCGTCGAAATATGCAGTAAAACAGCATTTTATCATACTTTTCGATTTTTTCAATGCTTCACGTATTTTTAAAAATTATGTGAAATATTCAAAATTATTTCTGAATTTCATCGATATTTTATGGGCTTTTTGAAAAATATGTAATATACTACAAAATGTTAAAAATCCTCGAAAATTTCAAGTCCATCAGTAATTCTGATAAAAAAGTTTGAAAATCCATGAACTTTAGCTTAAAAATCAGGTTTGTCTGAAAAGTGTTCTAAATGCCCCAAATCGTCGAAATATGCAGTAAAACAGCATTTTAACCATACTTACTCGAATTTTTCAATGTTCAGGTATTTTTAAGATTATGTGAAATATCAAAATTAATTCCGAATTTTCATCGATATTTTAATGGACTTTTTGAAAAAATGTAATAACTAAAAATGTTGAAAAGTGGCCCGAAAATTTTCAGTTCCATTAGTAATTCTGATAAAAAAGTTTGAAAATCCATGAATTTTAGCTAAAAAATCAGGTTTGTCTGAAAAGTGTTCTGAATGCTCCAAATCGTCGAAATATGCAGTAAAACAGTATTTTACACCATCCTTTTTTCGATTTTTTCAATCTGCTTCATGTATTTTTAAGAAATTATTGAAATATTCAAAATTATTCTGAATATCATCGTTATTTTATGGGCTTTTTGAAAATTATGTAAAAGCTATTAAAATGTTAAAAAGTCCTCGAAAATTTTACATTTCCTTCAGTAATTCTGTTAAAAAAAGGGTATGAAAATGCATGAACTTTAGCTAAAAA
The DNA here is from genome assembly GCF_026875155.1 of Cherax quadricarinatus. Classification (NCBI taxonomy): domain Eukaryota; kingdom Metazoa; phylum Arthropoda; class Malacostraca; order Decapoda; family Parastacidae; genus Cherax; species Cherax quadricarinatus. The sequence goes on from NW_026490915.1 coordinate 16,602, forward strand.
ATCAGGTTTGGGTCGAAAAGTGTTCTAAATGCCCCAAATCGTCGAAATATGCAGTAAAACAGCATTTTACCATACTTTTCGATTTTTTTCAATGCTTCAGGTATTTTTAAAAAATATATGAAATATTAAAAATTATTTCTGAATTTCATCGATATTTTTATGGGACTTTATGAAAATATGTAATATACTTAAAATGTTAAAATGCTCGAAATTTCAATTCCACAGAAATTCTTGAGATGAAAATGTTTGAAAACCATGATTATAGGCTAAACATCAGTTTGTCTGAAAAGTGTTTCTAATGCTCAAAATCGTCCGAAAAATGCATTAAAACATCATTTTACCATATATCTCGATTTTTTCAATGCTTCAGGTATTTTTAAAAAAATATATGGAATATTCAAAATTATTTCTGAATTTCTTTCTTCGGAGTTTTATGGGCATTTAGAAAAATATGTAATATACTTTAAAATGTTGAAAACGCTGGCTCGAAAATTTCAATTCATTAGTAGTTCTAGTTGAAAAAGTTTTAAAATCCATGAATTTAAGCTAAAAAATCAGGTTTGTCTCAAAGTGTTCTAAATGATCTAAATCCGTTCCAAATATGTAGTAAAACATCATTTTGCCATATTTTTCGATTTTTTACAATGCTTTAGGTATTTTTAAAAAATATATGAAATATATGAAATACCTGAAATATATGAAATACATGAAGCCATGAAAAAATCCGAAAAAAGTGGTAAAAATGATGTTATACTGCATATTTCTGACGATATTAGAGCATTTTGGAATACTTTATTCAGACAAACATGAGTTTCAGCTAAAATTGATATTTTATTTCAAACTTTTTTTTTATTAGAATTACTGATGAAATTGAATTTTATGCTGAAAGTAACTTAAAAAATGACATTTTACAGCAGTATTGTATAAATGAATATTTCAAGTGTGAAAATCCATGTATTTTAGCAAAATTGTAAGGTTTAATTGAAAAGTGCTCTAAATGCCTCAAAATCTACGAAAATAAGTCAGTAAAACATTATTTTTGCCATATTGTTCTATATTTTAAAATGCTTTAGGCATTTTTACAAATATATGGAAATATCAAACTTATTTCTGAATTCATCGAAATTTTATGGGCTTTTTGAAAAATATGTAATATACTTTAAAATGTTGAAAATGCTCGAAAATTTAAATTCCATTAGCAATTCTGATAAAAAAGTTTGAAAATCCAGAATTTATTTCTAAAAAACCAGGTTTTTGGGTTCTGAAAAGTGTTTTAATGTTCCCAAAATCGCGAATATGCAGTAAAAACATCATTTTATCTATTTCGATTTTTTCAACGCACACGTATTTTTAAAATTAATTGAAATATTCAAACATATTTCTGATTTCATCGATATTTTTATGGCTTTATGAAAATAAGAATAACACTACCAAAAGTTAACAATCTCGAAAAATACAGTCCATCAGTAATTCTTAAAAAAAAGTTGAAAATGCAATGAACTATAGCTTAAAAATCAGGTTTGTGTCCTGAAAAGTGTTCTAAATGCCCAAATCGTCGAAATAGCAGTAAAACGCATTTTTACCAACTTTTCGAGAAATTTTTTCAATGCTTTCAGGTATTTTTTTGTCTGAAAAGTGTTCTAAATGCTCTAAAATCGACGAAATATGCATTATAACATTCATTTTAACCATATTTCTCGATTTTTTTCAATGCTTCATGTAATTTTAAAAAAAATATATGAAATATTCAAAATTATTTCTGAATTTCTTCGGAGTTTTAATGGGCATTTGAAAATTATGTAAATACTTTAAAATGATTGAAAACCTCGAAAATTCAATTCCATTAGTAGTTTCGATGAAAAAGTTGAAAATCCATGAATTATAGCTAAAAAACAGGTTGTCCTCAAAGTGTTCGTAAAATGATCTAAAAATCGTCCAAATATGTAGTAAAACTTCAATTTGCCATATTTTTCGATTTTTTTCAATGCTTTAGGTATTTTTAAAAAAATTTATATATATGAAATAAGAAATACCTGAAATATCTGAAATACATGAAGCATGGAAAAAAAAATCGAAAAGTAGGTAAAAATGATGTTTTAAACGCATTTTCGACGATTTTAGAGCTTTTGGAATACTTTTCAGACTAACTTGATTTTCAGCTAAAATTCATATTTTTTCAAAACATTTTTATAGAATAACTGATGAAAATTGAATTTTTGCTGAAGTAACTTAAAAAATGACATTTAAAAAACAGCAGTATTGTATAAATGAATATTTCAAGTGTGAAAATCCATGTATTATAGCAAATGAAAGTTTAATTGAAAAGTGCTCTAAAGCTCAAAATCGTCGAAATAGAAGTAAAACATTAATTTTGCCATATTTTTCTATATTTAAAATGCTTTAGGCATTTTTTAAAAATATATGAAATATTCAAAATTATTCTGAATTTTCATCGAAATTGTTATGGGCTTCTTTGAAAAATGTAATATACTTAAGAAGTTGACAATGCTCCGAAAAATTAATCCATTAGCAATTCTGATAAAAAAGTTTGAAAATCCACAAATTTTTGCTAAAAAAATCAGTTTGTCTGAAAATGTTTTATAAATGTTCCTAATCGTCGAATCTGCAGTAAAAACAGCATTTTTATCATACATTTCGATTTTTTCAATGCTTCAAGTAATTTTATTAAAAATTAATGTGAAAATATCAAAATTATTTCTGAATTTCATCGATATTTTATGGGCTTTTTGAAAAATATGTAATATACTACAAAATGTTAAAAATCCTCGAAAATTTCAAGTCCATCAGTAATTCTGATAAAAAAGTTTGAAAATCCATGAACTTTATCTTAAAAATCAGGTTGTTGTCTGAAAAGTGTTCTAAATGCCCCAAATCGTCGAAATATGCAGTAAAACAGCATTTTACCATACTTTTCGAATTTTTTCAATGCTTCAGGTATTTTTAAGAATTATGTGAAATATTCAAAATTATTTCTGAATTTCATCGATATTTTATGGACTTTTTGAAATAATATGGTAAAATACTTTAAAATTTGATATGCCCGAAAATTTTCGAGTTCCATAGTAATTCTGATAAAAAAAGTATGAAAATACCATGAATTTTAGCTAAAAAATCAGGTTTGTCTGAAAAGAGTGGTTCTGATGCTCCCAAATCGTCGAAATATGCAGTAAAACAGTATTTTTACATCCTTTTCGATTTTCAATGCTTTCAGGTATTTTTAAGAATTATGATGTGAAATATTCAAAATTATTTATCTGAATTTCATCGATATTTTATGGGCTTTTTGAAAAATATGTAATAAGCTATAAAATGTTAAAAATCCTCGAAAATTTTCAATTCCATCAGTTAATTCTAGTAAAAAGGTTTGAAAATTCATGAACTTTAGCTAAAAAATCAGGTTTGTCGGAAAAGTGTTCTAAATGCCCCAAATCGTCGAAATATGCAGTAAAACAGCATTTTACCATACTTTTCGATTTTTTCATGCTTTATCAGGTATTTTAAAAATATGTGAAATATTAAAAATTATTTCTGAATTTCATCCAATCGATATTTTATAGGACTTTTTGAAAAAAAATATTTAATAAACTTTAAAATGTTTAAAAATGCTCGAAAATTTCAATTCCATCAGTAATTCCGAAGGAACAATGGTTTAAAATCCCATGAATTTAGCTAAAAAATCAGGTTTGTCTGAAAAGTGTTCTAAATGCTCTAAATCGTCGAAAAATGCATTAAAACATCATTTTACCATATATCTCGATTTTTTCAATGCTTCAGGTATTTTTAAAAAAATATATGAATATTCAAAATTATTTCTGAATTTCTTCAGAGTATTATGGGCATTTGAAAAAAATGTATATACTTTAAATGTTAGAAAACGCTCGAAAATTTCAATTACATAGTAGTTCTGATGAAAAAGTTTGAAAATCCCCATGAATTTTAGCTAAAAAATCAGGTTTGTCTCAAAAGTTGATTAAATGATCTAAATCGTCAAATATGAGTAAAACACATTTGCCATATTTTTCGATTGTTTTCAATCTTTTAGGTAATTTTGTAAAAAAATATGAAATATATTAAATACCAAAATATATAAATACATGAAGCAATTGAAAAAAAATCGAAAAAAGTGTGGTAAAATATGTTTTACTGGCATATATCGAAACGATTTAGAGCTTTTGGAATCCTTTTCAGACAAAACATGATTTTTTCAGCTAAATCATATTTTTTCAAAACTTTTTTTATTAGAATTACTGAAGAAATTGAAATTTTATTGCTGAAAGTAACTTAAAAAATGACATTTTACAGCAGTATTGTATAAATGAATATTTCAAGAGTGAAAATCCATGTATTTTAGCAAAAAATTGTAAGGTTTTAATTGAAAAGTCTCTAAATGCACAAAATCGCGAAAATATGCAGTAAAACATTAATTTTTTGCCATATTTTTCTATATTTTAAATGCTTTAGGCATTTTTAAAAAATATATGAAATATTCAAAATTATTTCTGAATTTCATCGAAATTTTATGGGCTTTTTGAAAAATATGTAATATACTTTAAAATGTTGAAAATGCTCGAAAATTTAAATTCCATTAGCAATTCTGATAAAAAAGTTTGAAAATCCATGAATTTTTGCTAAAAAATCAGGTTTGTCTGAAAAGTGTTTTAAATGTTCCAAATCGTCGAAATATGCAGTAAAACAGCATTTTATCATACTTTTCGATTTTTTCAATGCTTCACGTATTTTTAAAAATTATGTGAAATATTCAAAATTATTTCTGAATTTCATCGATATTTTATGGGCTTTTTGAAAAATATGTAATATACTACAAAATGTTAAAAATCCTCGAAAATTTCAAGTCCATCCAGTATTCTGAATAAAAAAAGTTTAAAATGCATGCTAACTTTAGCTTAAAAATCAGGTTTGTCTGAAAAGTGTTCTAAATGCCCCAAATCGTCGAAATATGCAGTAAAACAGCATTTTACCATACTTTTCGAATTTTTTCAATGCTTCAGGTATTTTTAAGAATTATGTGAAATATTCAAAATTATTTCTGAATTTCATCGATATTTTATGGACTTTTTGAAAAATATGTAATATACTTTAAAATGTTGAAAATGCCCGAAAATTTCAGTTCCATTAGTAATTCTGATAAAAAAGTTTGAAAATCCATGAATTTTAGCTAAAAAATCAGGTTTGTCTGAAAAGTGTTCTGAATGCTCCAAATCGTCGAAATATGCAGTAAAACAGTATTTTACCATCCTTTTCGATTTTTTCAATGCTTCAGGTATTTTTAAGAATTATGTGAAATATTCAAAATTATTTCTGAATTTCATCGATATTTTATGGACTTTTTGAAAAATATGTAATATACTTTAAAATGTTGAAAATGCCCGAAAATTTTCAGTCCATTAGTAATTCTGATAAAAAAGTTTGAAAATCCATGAATTTTAGCTAAAAAATCAGGTTTGTCTGAAAAGTGTTCTGAATGCTCCAAATCGTCGAAATATGCAGTAAAACAGTATTTTACCATCCTTTTCGATTTTTTCAATGCTTCAGGTATTTTTAAGAATTATGTGAAATATTCAAAATTATTTCTGAATTTCATCGATATTTTATAGGCTTTTTGAAAAATGTGTAATATACTTTAAAATGTTGACAACGCTCGAAAAAATTTCAATCATTAGTAGTCTGAATGAAAAAGTATGAAAACCATGAATTTATAGCTAAAAAAAACAGGTTTGTCTCAAAGTGTTCTAAAATGAATCTAATCGTCCAAATATGTAGTAAAAGACCAAATTGCCATATTTTCGATTTTTTCAATGCTTTAGTATTTTTAAAAAATATATGAAAATATATGAAATACCTAAAATATAATGAAATACATGAAGCATTGAAAAAATCGAAAAATATGGTAAAATGATGTTTACTGCATATTTCGACGATTAGAAGCTATTGGAATACTTTTCAGACAAACATGATTTTTCAGCTAAAATTCAATATTTTTTCAAAACTTTATTATTAGAATTTTCTGATTGAAATTGAATTTAGGCTGAAAGTAACTTAAAAAATGACATTTTTACAGCAGTATTGTATAAATGAAATTTTTCAGTGTGGAAATCCATGATTTTAGGCAAATTGTAAGGTTTAATTGAAAGTGCTCCTAAATGCTCAAAATCGTCGAAATATGCAAGTAAAACATTATTTTTTTTGGCCATATTTTTTCTAATATTTTAAATGCCTGCTTAGGCATTTTTAAAAAATATATGAAATATATCAAAATTATTTCTGAATTTCATCGAAATTTTAGCTTTTGAAAATATGTAAATATACTTTAAAATGTTGAAAATGCCCGAAAATTCAGTTCCATTAGTAATTCTGATAAAAAGTTTGAAAAATCCATGAATTTAGCTAAAAAAATCAGGTTTGTCGAAAATTGATCTGAATGCTCCAAATCGACGAACTATGCAGTAAAACATATTTTACATCCTTTCGATTTTTATCAATGCTTCATGTATTTTTTAAGAATTATAGAAATATTCAAAATTATTTCTGAATTTCATCGATATTTTTAATGGCTTTTTGAAAAATATGTAATAAGCTATAAAATGTTAAAAATCCACGAAAATTATCAATTCCTTCAGTAATTCCGTAAAAAGGTTTTGAAAATGCATGAACTTTAGCTAAAAAATCAGGTTTGTCCGTAAAAGTGATCTAATGCCCCAAATCATCCGAAATAAGCATAATAACAGCATTTTAACCATACTTTTCGATTTTTTTCAATGCTAATCCCGTTATTTTTTAAAAAAATATATGAAATATAAAAAATTATTTCATGATTTCATCGAAATTTTATGGACGTTATGAAAAAATGTAATATACTATTAAAATGTTAAAATGCTCGAAAATATCAAATCCATCATAATTCTGATGAAAAAATGGTTTTGAAAATCCATGAATTTTAGCTAAAACTCAGGTTTGTCTGAAAGGTGTCTAATCCTAAATCGTCGAAAAATGCATTAAAACATCATTAACCATATATCTCGATTTTTTCAATGCTTCATGTATTTTAAAAAAAATAATATGGAATAATCAAAATTTATTTCTGAATTTCTTCGGAGTTTTTATGGGCATTGTTTGAAAAATATTAATAATACGTTAAAATTTTGAAAACGCTCGAAAATTTCATTACATAAGTAGTTCTGATGAAAAAGTTTGAAAATCCATGAATTTTTAGCTAAAAATCAGGTTTGTCTCAAAAGATTTCTAAATGATCTAAATCGTCCAAATAAGTAGTAAAACATCATTTTGCCATAATTTTCGATTTTTCAATGCTTAAGTATTTTTAAAAAATAATGACATATATGAAATACCTAGAAATATATGAAAATACAAGAAGCATTGACAAAATCGAAAAATGTGGTAAAAATGATGTTTTACTGCATATTTCGAACGATTTAGAGCTTTGTGGAATACTTTTCAGACAACATGATTTTTCAGCTAAAAATTCATATTTATTCAAACTTTTGTATAAGAATTACTGATGAAATTGGAATTTTTATGCGAAAAGTAACTTAAAAAATGGACAATTTAAGCAGTATTGTAATAAATGAATATTTCAAGTGTGAAAATCCATTTAATTTAGGCAAAATTGTAAGGTTTTAATTGAAAAGTGCTCTAAATGCACAAAATCGTCCGAAATATGCAGTAAAACATTATTATTGCCATATTTTTCTATATGTTAAATCTTTTAGCATTTTTATTTTTAAAAAATATAATGAATATTCAAAATTAATTACTGAATTTCATCGAATTTTGTGGGCTTTTTTTGACAAATTATGATCATATACTTTAAATGTTGAAAATGCTGCGAAAAATTAAATATCCTTAGCAATTTCCTGATAAAAAAGTTTGAAAATCCATTAATTTTTCTAAAAAAATCGAGGTTTGTCTGAAAATTTTTTAAATGTTCCAAATCGTCAAATATGCAGTAAAACAGCATTTTATCATAACTTTCGATTTTTTCAATGCTTCCCGTAATTTTTAAAAATTATGTGAAATATTTCAAAATTTATTTCTGAATTTCATCGATCTTTTAGGCTTTTGAAAAAATAGTAATATACTACAAAATGTTTAAAAAATCCTCGAAGAAATATCAAGTCATCAATTAATTCTGTAAAAAAGATGAAAATGCCATGAACGTTTAGCTTAAAAAATCAGTTTTTCTGAAAAGTGTTCTAAATGCCCCAAATCGCGAAAAATGCAGTAAAACGCATTTTACCATACTTTTTCGAATTTTTTCCATGCTTCAGAATTTTATAGAATTAAGTGAAATATTTCAAAATTATTTCTGAATTTCATCGATATTTTATGGACTTTTTGAAAAATATGTAATATACTTTAAAATGTTGAAAATGCCCGAAAATTTCAGTTCCATTAGTAATTCTGATAAAAAAGTTTGAAAATCCATGAATTTTAGCTAAAAAATCAGGTTTGTCTGAAAAGTGTTCTGAATGCTCCAAATCGTCCGAATATGCAGTAAAACGTATTTTAACCATCCTTTTCGATTTTTTCAATGCTTCAGGTATTTTTAAGAATTATGTGAAATATTCAAAATTATTTCTGAATTTCATCGATATTTTATAGGCTTTTTGAAAAATCTGTAATATACTTTAAAAATGTTGAAAACGGTCGAAATAATTTCAATTCCATTAGTAGTTTCTGAAGAAAAAGATTGAAAATCCATGATTTTAGGCTAAAAAAAAAACAGTTTCTCAAAATGTATCTAAATGATCTAAATCGTCCCAATTATGTACAGTAAAAATCAATTTGCCAATATTTTTCGATTTTTTTCAATGCTTTAGGTATTTTTAAAAATATATGAAATATATGAAATACCCGCAAATATATGAAAACCATGAAGCATTGAAAAAAAAATCGAAAATATGGTAAAATGATGTTTTTACTGCATATTTCGACGAATTTAGAGCTTTTGGAATACTTCAGACAAACTTTATTTTTTCAGCTAAAATTACATATTTATTTCAAACATTTTTTATTAGAATTACTGATGAAATTGAATTTTATGCTGAAAGTAAAACTTAAAAATGACATTTTAACAGCAGTATGTATAAATGAACTATTTCAAGGTGAAAATCCATGTATTTTTCACAAAATTGTAAGGTTTAAATTGAAAAGTGCTTTAAATGCTCAAAATCGTCGAAAAATGCAGTAAAACTTATTTTTGCCATATTTTTCTATATTTTAAATGGCTTTAAGGCATTTTTAAAAAATATATGAAATTATTCAAAATTATTTCTGAATTTCATCGAAATTTTAATGGGTTTTTGAAAAATATATAATATACTTTTAAAAATGTTGAAAATGCTCGCAAATTTAAAACTCCATTAGCAATTCTGATAAAAAAGTTTAAAAATCCACCCATGAATTTTAGCTAAAAAATCAGGTTTGTCTGGAAAGTGTCTTAAATCTCAAATCGTCGAAGGAATATGCAGTAAAACAGCATTTTATCATACTTTTCGATTTTTTTCAATGCATCACAGGTATATCAAAAATTCTGTGAAATATTCAAATTAAATTCTAGAATTCTCATCGAGTATTTTATGGGCTTTTTGAAAAATAAATGTAAATACGGCATAAAATGTTAAAAAATCCTCGGAAAATTGTCAATCCATCAGTATTTCTGATAAAAAGTTTGAAAAGCATGAACTTTAGCTAAAAAATCAGTTTGTCGGAAAATTGTTTCTAAATGCCCCAAATCGTCCGAATATGCAGTAAAACAGCAATTCAGTTTACCATACTTTTTCGATTTTTTTTTTTTCATTCTCTTAAGGTATTTTTAAAAAATATATGAAATATTAAAAATTATTTCTGAATTTCATCGATATTATATGGACTTTTTTGAATAATATGTAATATACCTTTAAATATGTTAAAATGCTCGAAAATTTTCAATTCATCATAATTCTGATAAAAATGTTTGAAAATCCATGAATTTTAGCTAAAAATCAGGTTGTCGGAAAAGTGTTTCTAACATGCTCTAAATCACATCGAAAAAAGCATTTAAAACATCATTTTACCATATATCTCGATTTTTTCAATGCTTCAGGTATTTTTAAAAAAATATATGGAATATTCAAATTATTTCTAATTCCTTCAGTTTTATGGGCATTTTTTGAAAAAAATGTAATATACTTTAAAATGTTGAAAAGGCTCGAAAATTTCAATTCCATTAGTAGTTCTGATGAAAAAGTTTGAAAATCAAAAGTGTTCTAAATGATCTAAATCGTTCAAATATATAGTAAAACATCATTTTGCCATATTTTTCGATTTTTCAATGCTTTAGGTATTTTTAAAAAATATATGAAATATATGAAATACCTGAAATATATGAAATACAATGAAGCATTGAAAAATCGAAAACTACGGTAAAAATGAGTGTTACTGCATATTTAGAACGATTTAGAGCTTTTAGACACTTTTCAGACAAACTTGATTTTTAGTAAAATTCAAGGATTTCAAACTTTTTATGAGAGTTAACAGAGGGAATTGAATAATAAGCTGAAAGTAACTAAAAATGACATTTTACTGCAGTATTGTGTCAACGATATTTCAAGTTTAAAATCCCATGTATTTTAGCAAAAAAGTAAGGTTTTATTTGAAAAGTGCTCTAAACAGCTCAAAATAGGTCGAAATATGCAGTAAAACAGCATTTTATCATACTTTTCGATTTTTTCAATGCTTCAGGTATTTTCAAAAATTATTGTGAAATATTCCAAAATTATTCTGAATTCAATCGATATATTTATAGGGCTTTTTGAAGAATATGTATAAGCTAATAAAATGTTAAAAATCCTCGAAAATTTTTTCAATTCCATCAGTAATCTGGATAAAAATGTTTGAAAATGCCATGCACTTAGCTAAAAATCAGGAGGTTTGTCGAAAAGTTTTCCATAAATGCCTCAAATCGTGCGAAAAATATGCAGTAAAACAGCATTTTTACCATACTTTTCGATTTTTTTCAATTCTTCGGTATTTTTAAGAAAAATAATATGACATATTAAAATTATTTTTCTGAATTTCATCGATATTTTTATGGACTTTTTGAATAATATTGTAATATACTTTAAAATGTTAAATATTTTTTTTAAAATGCTCGAAAATATTCAATTCCATCAGTAATCTGATAAAAATGTTGAAAATCCATGAATTTTAGCCTAAAAAATCAGTTTGTCTGAAAAGTGTTCTAAATGCTCTAAATCATCGAAAAATGCATTAAAACATCATTTTACCATATATCTCGATTTTTTCAATGCTTCAGGTATTTTTAAAAAAATATATGGAATATTCAAAATTATTTCTGAATTCCTTCGGAGTTTTATGGGCTTTTTGAAAAATTTGTAATATACTTAAAATGTTGAAAAGGCTTCGAAAAGTTTCAATTCCATAAGTAGTTCTGATGAAAAAGTTTGAAAATCAAAAGTGTTCTAAATGATCTAAATCGTTCAAATATATAGTAAAACATCATTTTGCCATATTTTTCGATTTTTCAATGCTTTAGGTATTTTTAAAAAATATATGAAATATATGAAATACCTGAAATATATGAAATACATGATTTTTTTTTTAAAAAAACCTAAGCATTGAAAAAATCGAGATAATGGAAAATGTGTTTAATGCATTTTTCGACGATTTAAGCATTTTAAAAAACTTTTTCAACAAACCGATTTTTTAGCTAAAATTCAGGGTTTTTAAACTTTTTTATCAGAATTACGATGGAATTTAAATTTTTTGACATTTTTAAAATTTTAAAATATATTTCAATTTTTCAAAAAAAACCATAAAAAACGAGAAAACAGAAATAATTTTAATTTTTCAATATTTTTTTAAAAAAACCTGAACATTTAAAAAATCGAAAAGATGGTAAAAACTGTTTTACTGCATATTTGACATTTTTGGGGCATTTTTAAAAATTTTCCGACAAACCCGATTTTTTACTAAATTCATGATTTCAAACCTTTTTTTTTTTAAATTACTAAAGGGAATAAATTTTTGGGATTTTAAAAAATTTAAGTTATTACATATTTTCAAAAAGCCCCTAAAATACGATGAATTTAAAATAATTTTGAATATTTTACATAATTTTAAAATACCTGAACATTGAAAAAATCGAAAAGAGGTAAAATCTGTTTTACTGCATTTTTCGACGATTTTGGGCTTAACAATTTCAGACAAACCTGATTTTTAAACTAAAATTCATGGGGATTTTCAAACTTTTTTATTCAGAATTACTAATGGAACTGAAAATTTCGAGGCATTTTCAACCTTTTTAAAGTATATTACATTATTTTTTCAAAAGTCCATAAAATATCGCAATGCAAATTCAGAAATAATGTTGAATATTTCACATACTTCTTAAAATACCTGAAGCATTTGAAAACGTTTCGAAAAAGTATGGTAAAAAACATGCTGTCTTTCCTGCATATTTCGAGCGATTTGGCCGCGCATTAGAACACTTTCAGGACAAACCGGATTTTTAAGCTAACGTTATGCATTTTCAAATTTTTTATCGAATTACTGTTAGACTTGAAATTTTCGAGGATTTTTTAACATTTTGTAGTTACTTACATATTTTTCAAAAAAGGCCCATTAAATATCGATGATATTCAGAAATAATTTTGATTATTCACATAATTTTTAAAAAAATTACGTGACGCAATGAAAAAATCGAAAAGTATGATAAAATGCTGTTTTATCCATATTTCGACACGATTCTGGAAATTTTAAAAACACTTTTTCACACAAACCTGATTTTTTAGAAAAAAAATTCATGGATTTTAAACTTTTTTATCAGAATGCTATGGAAATTAAAAAAATTTTCGAGCATTTTCGGCATTTATAAAAGTATATTACATATTTTTCAAAAAGGCCCATAAAATTTCGTGAAATTCGAAATAATTTTGAATATTTTCATATATTTTTTTAAAAATGCCTAAAGCATTTATAATATAGAAAAATATGGCAAAAATAATGTGTTACTGCATACTTTCGACGATTTTAGCATTTAGAGCACTTTTCAATTGAACCTTACAATTTTGCTAAATACATGGCTTTTCACACTTGAAATATTCATTTATACAATACTGCTGTAAAATGTCATTTTTTAAGTTACTTTCAGCATAAAATTCATTTCATCATAATTCTTAATAAAAAAAGTTTGAAAAAAATATGAAATTTTAGCTGGAAAAATATGTTTGTTGAAAAGTATTCCAAAGCTCTAAATCATCGAAAATTGCTCAATGTCTTTTCTCTTTTTAAAACATCATTTTTACCACATGTTTCGATTTTTTCAATGCTTCATGTATTTCATATATTTCAGGTATTTATATAATTAATATTTTTTAAAAATAACTAAAGCATTGAAAAAAAGATCACGAAAATATGGCAAAAAATGATGTTTTTTTACTACATATTTGGACGATTTAGAATCCCATTTAGAACACTTTTGAGACAAACCTGATTTTTTTAGCTAAAATTCCTGGATTTTCAAACTTTTTCATCAGAACAACTAATGTAATTGATGTTTTCGAGGCGTTTTTCAACATTTTAAAAAGTATATTAATATTTTTCAAAATGCCCATAATCTCGAAGAACTTAGGTACTAATTTTTATATTCCAATCTTTTTTAAAATTTAACCTGAAGCATTGAAAATCGAAGATATAGGGTTAACTGATGTTTTCATGCATTTTTGACGAATTCAGAGCATTTAGAACACTTTTCAGACAAACCTGATTTTTTAGCTAAAATTCATGGATTTTCAAACATTTTCATCAGAATTACTGATGGAATTGAAATTTTCGAGCATTTTTAACATTTTAAAGTATATTACATATTTTTCAAAAAGTCCATAAAATATCGATGAAATTCAGAAATAATTTTTAATATTTCATATATTTTTTAAAAATACCTGAAGCATTGAAAAAAATCGAAAAGTATGGTAAAATGCTGTTTTACTGCATATTTCGACGATTTGGGGCATTTAGAACACTTTTCCGACAAACCTGATTTTTTAGCTAAAGTTCATGCATTTTCAAACCTTTTTAACAGAATTACTGATGGAATTGAAATTTTCGAGGATTTTTAACATTTTATAGCTTATTCCATATTTTTCCAAAAGCCCATAAATATCGATGAAATTCGAGATTAATTTTGAATATTTTCACATATTTTTAAAAATACCTGAAGCATTGAAAAAAAATCGACAAGTATGAATTAAAATGCAGTTTTACTGCATCTTTCGACGATTTGGAGCATTTTCGACACTTTCAGACAAATTGATTTTTTAGCTAAAAATTCATGGATTTTCAAACTTTTTTATCAGAATTGCTAATGGAATTTAAATTTTCGAGCATTTTCAACATTTTAAAGTATATTACATATTTTTCACTAGCCCATTAAAATTTCGATGAAATTAGAAATAATTTTGGAATATTTCATAATATTTTTTTAAAAATGCCTAAGCATTTAAAATATAGAAAAAAAAAATATGGCAAAAATAATGTTTTACTGCATATTTTCGACGATTTTGAGCATTTAGGAGCACCTTTTCAATTAATTCCTTACAATTTTGCTTAAATCATGGATTTTCACACTTGAAAATATTTCATTTATACAATACTGTTGTAAAATGTCATTTTTTAAGTTACTTTCAGCATAAACTTCAATTTCATCAGTAATTCTAATAAAAAAGTTTGAAAAAATATGAATTTTAGCTGAAAAATCAAGTTTTGTCTGAAAAGTATTCCAAAACGCTCTAAAATCGTCGAAATATGCAGTAAAACATCATTTTACCATATTTTTCGATTTTTTCAATGCTTCATGTATTTCATATATTTCAGGTATTTCATATATTTCATATATTTTTTAAAAATACCTAAAGCATTGAAAAAAATCGTAAATATGGCAAAATGGATGTTTTATATATTTGGACGATTTAGATCATTTAGAACACTTTGAGAAAACCTGATTTTTTAGCAAAATTCATGGATTTTCAAACTTTTTTCATCTGAAACTACTAATGGAATTGAAATTTTGAGCGTTTTCACATTTTAATGTATATTACATATTTTTCAAAATGCCCATAAAACTCCGAAGAAATTCAGAAATAATTTTGAATATTCCATATATTTTTTTAAAAATACCTGAAGCATTGAAAAAATCGTGATTATTGGCTAAAAATGATGTTTTAATGGCAATTTTTCGACGATTTAGAGCATATTTAGAACACTTTTCAGACAAACCTGATTTTTTAGCTAAAATTCATGGATTTTCAACTTTTTGTTTCTCAGAATTGCTATTGGAATATTAATTTTCGAGCATTTTCAACTTTTAAAGTTTATTAATATTTTTTCAATAAAGCCCATAAAATTTCGATGAAATTCAGAAATAATTTTAAATATTTCATATATTTTTTAAAAATGGCCTAAAGCATTTTAAAATAATCGGAAAAATATGGCCAAAAAAATAATGTTTTACCTGCATTATTTCGATGATTTTTGAGGGCAAGTTAGAGCACTTTTCAATTAACCTTCAATTTTGCTAAAATCATGGATTTTCACTCTTGGTAAATATTCATTTCACAATACTGCTGTAAATGTACATTTTTTAGTTACTTTCAGCATAAAATTCACTTTCATAGTAATTCTAATAAAAATGTTTGAAAAAATAGAATTTTAGCAAAAAAATCAAGTTTGGCTGAAAACGTATTCCAAACGCTCCAAATCGTCGAAATATGCAGTGTAAACATCATTTTACCATATTTTCGATTTTTTCAATGCTTCATGGTTTTCATCTTATTTCAGGAATTTCATTATTGTTCATATATTTTTTTAAAATACCTTAAAGCACTAAAAAAATCGTAAATATGGCAAAATGATGTTCTTTACTACAATTTGGACGATTTAGATCATTTAGAACACTTTTGAGGACAAACCTGATTTTTTCACTAAAATTCATGGGAATTTTTCAAAACTTTTTCATCAGAACTACGAATGGAATTGAAATTTAGAGCGTTTTCAACATTTTAAAGTATATTACATATTTTTCAAACTGCCCATTAAAAACTCCGAGGAAATTCAGAACTAATTTTGATTTATTTCATATATTTTTTTAAAATCCTTAAGCATGAAAAAAACGAGAAATATGGTTACACTGATGTTTTAATTGTATATTTCGGACGATTTGAGAATTTAGAACACTTTTCAGACAAACCTGATTTTTTTTAGCTAAAATTCAAGGATTTTCAAAACTTTTTTATCGATTACGATGGAATTGAAATTTTCGAGCATTTTAACATTTTAAAGTATATTACAGGTTTTTCAAAAAGCCTATAAAATATCGATGAAATTCAGAAATAATTTTGAATATTTCAACATAAATTCTTAAAATACCTGAAGCATTGAAAAAAATCGGAAAAAAGGATGAGTCAATTCTGGTTTTACTGCATTTATTTCGACGATTTGGAGCATTCAGAAACACTTTCCAGGACAAACCTGATTTTTTAGCTAAAATTCATGGATTTTCAAACATTTTTATCAGAATTACTGATGGAATTGAAATTTTCGTGCATTTTTAACATTTTAAAGTTTATTACATATTTTCAAAAAGTCCAAAAATATCGATGAAAATTCAGAAATAATTTTGAATATTTCATATATTTTTTAAAAATACCTGACGCATTGAAAAAAAGTAGAAAAGTATGGTTAAAAATGCTGTTTGTACTGCTATTTCGACGATTTGGGGCATTGAACACTTTTCAGACAAAAACCGATTTTTTAGCTTAAAGTTCAGCAGTTTCCAAACTTTTATATCAGAATTTACTGATGGATTGAAATTTTCGAGGATTTTTGAACATGTTATGTTTATTACATATTTTTCAAAAAAAGACCATTAAACTATCGATGATGAAATTCGAAATAATTTTGACTATTTCACATAATTTTTAACAATAACCTGAAGCATTGAAAAAATCGACAAACGTATGATACAATGACTGTTTTACTGCATATTTCGACGATTTGGAGATATTTTTAAGACACTTTTAGACAAACTCCTTTTTTAGATAAAATTCAGGATTTCAAAACTTTTTTATCAGAATTACTAATGGAATTTTAAATTTTGACGATTTTCAACATTTTAAAAGTATATTACATATTTTTCAAAAAGCCCATAAAAATTTCGATTGGAAATTCAGAAATTTAATTTTGTATATTTCATATATTTTTTAAAAATACTAAAGCATTTAAAAAATATAGAATAAATATGGCAAAAATAATGTTTTACTTGCTATATTTCGACGATTTTGTGCATTTAAGAGGCACTTTTCAATTAATCTTGCAATTTTGCTAAAATACATGGATTTTCAACTGAAATATTCATGTATACATATACTGTTGTAAAATGTATTTTTTAAGTTTACTTTCACCATAACTTCAATTCATCAGTAAATCTAATAAAAAAGTTTGAAAAATATGAATTTTAGCTGTAAAATCAGTTGGTCTGAAAAGTATTCCCAATGCTCTAAAATCCCCCCCCCCCCTCGAAATATGCAGTAAGTAAAACATCATTTTACCATATTTTTCGATTTTTTCAATGCGTCATGTAATTTCCTATATTTCAGGTATTTTTCATATATTTCATATATTTTTTAAAATACCTTAAAAGCTTTGAAAACATCGAAAAAATATGGCAAATGATGTTTTACTAACATATTTGGACGATTTAGATCATTTAGAACCTTTTGAGACAAACTGATTTTTGCTAAATTCATGGATTTTCAAACTTTTTTCATCAGAACTACTAATGGAATTGAAATCTTCGAGCGTTGTCAACATTTGTAAAGTATATTACATATTATTTTTCAAAATGCATACAACTCCGACGAAATTCAGAAATTAATTTTGACGATTTCATATATTTTTTTAAAAATACCTGAAAGCATGAAAAGTCGCGAAATATGGTTAAATGGCTTGTTATAATGATTATTTCGACGATTTAGGCCATTTAGAAACATTTCAGACAAACCTGATTGTTTAGCTAAAAATTCATTGGTTTCAAACTTTTTTATCAGAATTAATGGGTGGAATTGAAATTTATTTTTTTCGAGCATTTTTAACATTTTAAAGTATATTACAGATTTTTCAAAAAGCCTATAAAATATCGATGAAATTCAGAAATAATTTTGAATATTTCACATAATTCTTAAAAATACCTGAAGCATTGAAAAAATCGAAAAGGATGGTAAAATACTGTTTTACTGCATATTTCGACGATTTGGAGCATTCAGAACACTTTTCAGACAAACCTGATTTTTTAGCTAAAATTCATGGATTTTCAAACTTTTTTATCAGAATTACTAATGGAACTGAAATTTTCGGGCATTTTCAACATTTTAAAGTATATTACATATTTTTCAAAAAGTCCATAAAATATCGATGAAATTCAGAAATAATTTTGAATATTTCACATAATTCTTAAAAATACCTGAAGCATTGAAAAAATTCGAAAAGTATGGTAAAATGCTGTTTTACTGCATATTTCGACGATTTGGGGCATTTAGAACACTTTTCAGACAAACCTGATTTTTAAGCTAAAGTTCATGCATTTTCAAACTTTTTTATCAGAATTACTGATGGACTTGAAATTTTCGAGGATTTTTAACATTTTGTAGTATATTACATATTTTTCAAAAAGCCCATAAAATATCGTGAAATTTCAGAAATAATTTTGATATTTTTTTTTCCAACATAATTTTTTAAAAATACGTGAAGCATTGAAAAAATCGAAAAGTATGATAAAATGCTGTTTTACTGCATATTTCGACGATTTGGAACATTTAAAACACTTTTCAGACAAACCTGATTTTTTAGCAAAAATTCATGGATTTTCAAACTTTTTTATCAGAATTGCTAATGGAATTTAAATTTTCGAGCATTTTCAACATTTTAAAGTATATTACATAACTTTTTTCAAAAGCATAAAATTTCGATTGCAATTCATCAATAATTTGGAATATTTCTATATTTTTAAAAATGCCTAAAGCATTTAAAATATAGAAAAATATGGCAAAAATAATGTTTTACTGCATATTTCGACGATTTTGAGCATTTAGAGCACTTTTCAATTAAACCTTACAATTTTGCTAAAATTACAGGATTTTTCACACTGGACAAATTCATTTCTACAATACTGCTGTTAAAATGTTCATTTTTTACGTTATTTCAGCCAAAAAATTCAATTGTCATCAGTAATTCTAATAAAAATGTTTGAAAAATATGATGAAATTTTAGCTATGAAAAAAATTCCCCCCCAAACAAAAAAAAGGGGGTTGGTCTGAAAAAGTATTCCCAAAGCTTAAATCGTTTTTATATTTTTCGTTCGAAAAATATAGAAAAATATGGCAAAAATAATGTTTTTAATGCATATTTCGACGATTTGAGCATTTAGAGACACTTTTCAATTTAAACCTTACAATTTTGTCTAAAATTACACATGGATTTTCACACTTAATCATTCATTTATTACAATACTGCCCTGTAAAATGTCATTTTTTAAGTTACTTTCAGCGAAAAATTCTATTTCATCAGTAATTCTAATAATCAAAGTTTGAAAAAAAAAATTTGAATTTTAGCTGTAAAATAAAAGTTGTCTGATAAGTATTCCAAAAGCTCTAATCGTCGAAATATGCAGTAATACGCTAATTTTACCATTATTTTCGAATTTTTTCAATGCTTCATGTATTTCATATATTTCAGGTATTTCATATATTTCATATATTTTTTAAAAATACCTAAAGCATTGAAAAATCGAAAAATATGGCAATAATGATGTTTTAACTTCTATTTGGACGATTTTGATCATTTAGTACACTATTTGAGACAAACATGATTTTTTAGCTAAAATTCATGGATTTTCAAACTTTTTCATCAGAACTACTAATGGAATTGAAATTTTCGAGCGTTTTCAACATTTTAAAGTATATTACATATTTTTCAAAAAGCCCATAGAAACTCCCGAAGAAAATTCAGAAATAATTTTGGAAGAGTTTCATTTATTTTTTTAAAAAAAAAAAATACTGAAGCATTGAAAAAATCGAGAATATGGTGTAAATGATGTTATAATGATATTTCGACGATTAGAGCATTTAGTACACTTTCCAGACAAACCTGATTTTTTAGCTAAAATTCATGGATTTTCAAACTTTTTTATCAGAATTACTAATGGAACTGAAATTTTCGGGCATTTTCAACATTTTAAAGTATATTACATATTTTTCAAAAAGTCCATAAAATATCGATGAAAATTCAGAAATAATTTTGATATTTCAAATAAATTCTTAAAAATACTGAAGCATTGAAAAAATTCGAAAAGTATGGTAAAATGCTGTTTTACTGCATATTTCGACGATTTGGGGCATTTAGAACACTTTTCAGACAAACCTGATTTTTAAGCTAAAGTTCATGGATTTTCAAACTTTTTTATCAGAATTACTGATGGACTTGAAATTTTCGAGGGATTTTAACATTTGTTGTATTTTACATTTTCTCAAAAAGCCCATAAAATATCGATGAAATTCAGAAATAATTTTGAATATTTCACATAATTTTTAAAAATACGTGAAGCATTGAAAAAATCGAAAAGTATGATAAAATGTTAGTAAAATGTGTTTATAATGCAATATATCGACGATTTTGAGCATTTAGAAACACTTTTCAGACAAACCTGATTTTTTAGCTAAAATTCATGGATTTTCAAACTTTTTTATCAGAATTAATGATGGAATTGAAATTTTCGAGCATTTTTAACATTTTAAAGTATATTACAGATTTTTCAAAAAGCCTATAAAATATCGATGAAATTCAGAAATAATTTTGAATATTTCACATAATTCTTAAAAATACCTGAAGCATTGAAAAAATCGAAAAGGATGGTAAAATACTGTTTTACTGCATATTTCGACGATTTGGAGCATTCAGAACACTTTTCAGACAAACCTGATTTTTTAGCTAAAATTCATGGATTTTCAAACTTTTTTATCAGAATTACTAATGGAACTGAAATTTTCGGGCATTTTCAACATTTTAAAGTATATTACATATTTTTCAAAAAGTCCATAAAATATCGATGAAATTCAGAAATAATTTTGAATATTTCACATAATTCTTAAAAATACCTGAAGCATTGAAAAAATTCGAAAAGTATGGTAAAATGCTGTTTTACTGCATATTTCGACGATTTGGGGCATTTAGAACACTTTTCAGACAAACCTGATTTTTAAGCTAAAGTTCATGGATTTTCAAACTTTTTTATCAGAATTGCTAATGGAATTTAATTTTTCGAGCATTTTCAACATTTTTTAAAGTATATTACATATTTTCAAAAAGCCATAAATTTTCGATGAAATCAGAAATATTTTGAATATATCATATATTTTTTAAAGGCCTAAAGCATTTAAAATATAGAAAATATGGCCAAAATAATGTTTTCTGCATTTTCGCGATTTTGCGCATTTAGAGCGCTTTCTATTAAACCTTATTTGTTTGCTTCCTAAATACATGGATTTTCACACTTGAAATATTCATATACACATATGCAATAAAATGTCTTTTTTTAAGTACTTCGCATAAAATTCAATTCATCAGTATTCTGATGAAAAAGTTTGAAAAATCCATGAATTTTGCTAAAAATCAAGTTTGTCTGAAAAGTGTTCTAAAAGCTCTAAATCGTCGAAATATGCAGTAAAACATCATTTTACCGTATTTTTCGATTTTTTTCAATGCTTCATGTATTTCATATATTTCAGGTATTTCATATATTTCATATATTTTTTAAAAATACCTAAAGCATTGAAAAAATCGAAAAATATGGCAAAATGATGTTTTACTACATATTTGGACGATTTAGATCATTTAGAACACTATTTAGACAAACCTGATTTTTTAGCTAAAATTCATGGATTTTCAAAAATTTTCATCAGAACTACTAATGGAATTGAAATTTTCGAGCCTTTTCAACATTTTAAAGTATATTACATATTTTTCAAAATGCCCATAAAACTCCGAAGAAATTCAGTAATTTTGAATTTAAATTTTCATATATTTTTTTAAAAATACCTGAAGCATCGACAAAATCGAGAAATATGGTAAAATGATGTTTTAATGCATATTTCGACGATTTAGAACATTTAGAACACTTTTCAGACAAACCTGATTTTTTAGCTAAAATTCATGGATTTTCAAACTTTTTTATCGGAATTACTGATGGAATTGAAATTTTCGAGCATTTTTAACATTTTAAAGTATATTACAGATTTTTCAAAAAGCCTATAAAATATCGATGAAATTCAGAAATAATTTTGAATATTTCACATAATTTTTAAAAATACCTGAAGCATTGAAAAAATGGAAAAGGATGGTAAAATACTGTTTTACTGCATATTTCGACGATTTGGAGCATTTAGAACACTTTTCAGACAAACCTGATTTTTTAGCTAAAATTCATGGATTTTCAAACTTTTTTATCAGAATTGCTAATGGAATTTAAATTTTCGAGCATTTTCAACATTTTAAAGTATATTACATATTTTTCAAATAGCCCATAAAATTTCGATGAAATTCAGAAATAATTTTGAATATTTCATATATTTTTTAAAAATGCCTCAAGCATTTTAATTATAGAAAAATATGGCAAAAATAAATGTTTACATGCATATTTCGACGATTTTGAGCATTTAGAGCACTTTTCAATTAATCCTTACAATTTTGCTAAAATACATGGATTTTCACACTTGAAATATTCATTTATACAATACTGCTGTAAAATGTCATTTTTTAAGTTACTTTCAGCATAAACTTCAATTTCATCAGTAATTCTAATAAAAAGTTTGAAAAAATATGGAATTTTAGCTAAAAAATCAAGTTTGTCTGAAAGTATTCCAAAAGCTCTAGTATGTCGAAATATGAGTTTAAACATCATTTTACCATATTTTTGCTTTTTGCAATGTTCTTGGTATTTCATATATTTCAGGTTTTTCATATATTCATATATTTTTAAAAAATACTAAAGCATTGGAAAAATCGAAAAATATGTAAATGTGTTATAATGCATATTTCGACGATTTAGAGCATTTAGAACACTTTTCAGACAAACCTGATTTTTTAGCTAAAATTCATGGATTTTCAAACTTTTTTATCAGAATTACTGATGGAATTGAAATTTTCGAGCATTTTTAACATTTTAAAGTATATTACAGATTTTTCAAAAAGCCTATAAAATATCGATGAAATTCAGAAATAATTTTGAATATTTCACATAATTCTTAAAAATACCTGAAGCATTGAAAAAATCGAAAAGGATGGTAAAATACTGTTTTACTGCATATTTCAACGATTTGGGGGAAAAAAGGGGGAGCATCAGGACACTTTTTCAGACAAACCTGATTTTTTAGCTAAAATTCATGGATTTTCAAACTTTTTTATCAGAATTACTAATGGAACTGAAATTTTCGGGCATTTTCAACATTTTAAAGTATATTACTATTTTTCAAAAAGGTCCAAACCACAGCAGCCAACAGAAATATTTTGCATATTTCACATAATTCTTAAAAATACTGAAGCATTGAAAAAAATTCGAAAAGTTATGGTAAAAATGCTGTTTTACTGCATATTTCGACGTTCTTTGGGGCATTTAAGAACACCTTTTAGACAAACTGATTTTAAGCTAAAGTTCATGCCATTTTCAAACTTTTTTATCAGAATTACTGATGACTTGAAATTTCGAGGATTTTTAACATTTTGTATAGTATATTAAATTTTTTCAAAAA
This sequence comes from Cherax quadricarinatus, assembly GCF_026875155.1. Classification (NCBI taxonomy): domain Eukaryota; kingdom Metazoa; phylum Arthropoda; class Malacostraca; order Decapoda; family Parastacidae; genus Cherax; species Cherax quadricarinatus. Next base: position 40,517 of record NW_026490915.1, read on the forward strand.
GGCCATAAAATATCATGAAATTCAGAAATAAATTTTGAATAATTCACATAATCTGTTTAAACATAGTGAAGATTGAAAAAATCGAAAAAGTTGATAAAATGCTGTCTTTACTGCATAATTCGGACGATTGGAACAATTAAAACACTTTTCAGACAAACCTGATTTTAGCAAAATTTCATGGATTTTCAAAATTTTTTTATCAGAATTGCCTATGCGAATTTAAATTTTCGAGCATTTTCACATTTTAAAGTATATTACATATTTTTCAAAAGCCCATAAAATTTCGATGAACTCAGAATAATTTGATATTTCATATATTTTTTAAAAATGCCCCCCCCAAGCATTAAAATATAGGAAAATATGCAAAAATAATGTTTTACTGCATATTTCGACGATTTTGAGCATTTAGAGCACTTTTCAATTAAACCTACAATTTTTGCTAAAATACATGGATTTTCACACTTGAAATATTCATTTACACAATACTGCTGTAAAATGTCATTTTTTAAGTTACTTTCAGCATAAAATTCAATTTCATCAGTAATTCTAATAAAAAAGTTTGAAAAAATATGAATTTTAGCTGAAAAATCATGTTTGTCTGAAAAGTATTCCAAAAGCTCTAAATCGTCGAAATATGCAGTAAAACATCATTTTACCATATTTTTCGATTTTTTCAATGCTTCATGTATTTCATATATTTCAGGTATTTCATATATTTCATATATTTTTTAAAAATACCTAAAGCATTGAAAAAATCGAAAAATATGGCAAAATGATGTTTTACTACATATTTGGACGATTTAGATCATTTAGAACTCTTTTGAGATACCTGATTTTTAGCTTAAATTCATGGATTTTCAAACTTTTTCAGCAGAAAATTCTATGGAATTGAAATTTTCGGAGCGTTTTCAACATTTTAAAGTATATTAACATATTTTCAAAATGCCCATAAAAACTCCGAAGAAATCAGAAATAATTTTGGAATATTTCATATATTTTTAAAATACCTGAAGTATTGAAAAAAATCGAGAAATATGGTATAAAAATGATGTTTAATGCATATTTCGACGATTTAGGCATTTAGGAACACTATTTCAGAACAAACCTGATTTTTTTAGCTAAAATTCATGGATTTTCAAACTTTTTTATCAGAATTAATGATGGAATTGAAATTTTCGAGCATTTTTAACATTTTAAAGTATATTACAGATTTTTCAAAAAGCCTATAAAATATCGATGAAATTCAGAAATAATTTTGAATATTTCACATAATTTTTAAAAATACCTGAAGCATTGAAAAAATCGAAAAGGATGGTAAAATACTGTTTTACTGCATATTTCGACGATTTGGAGCATTTAGAACACTTTTCAGACAAACCTCTTTTTTTAGCTTAAAACATTCTGGTGGATTTTCAAACTTTTTATCAGTCAGAATTGCTAATGGAATTTAAATTTCGAAGCATTTTAACATTGTAACTATATTACATATTTTTCAATAGCCATTAAAATTTTCGATGATATTCAGAAATAATTTTGAATATTTCCATAGGTTTTTTAAAAAATGCCTCAAGCATTTAAAATATAGAAAAATATGGCAAAAATGATGTTTTACTGCATATTTCGACGATTTTGAGCATTTAGAGCACTTTTCAATTAAACCTTACTTTTTTGCTAAAATACATGGATTTTCACACTTGAAATATTCGTTGACACAATACTGCAGTAAAATGTCATTTTTTAAGTTACTTTCAGCATAAAATTCAATTCCATCAGTAATTCTGATAAAAAAGTTTGAAAATCCATGAATTTTAGCTAAAAAATCAAGTTTGTCTGAAAAGTGTTCTAAAAGCTCTAAATCGTCGAAATATGCAGTAAAACATCATTTTACCGTTATTTTCGATTTTTTTCAATGCTTCTGTGTTTATATATTTCCAGGTATTTCATATATTTCATATATTTTTCAAAAATACCTAAAGCATTGAAAAATCGAAAAATATGGCAAAATGATGTTTTACTACATATTTGAACGATTTAGATCATTTAGAACACTTTTGATTTTCAAACTTTTTCATCAGAACTACTAATGGAATTGAAATTTTCGAGCCTTTTCAACATTTTAAAGTATATTACATATTTTTCAAAAAGCCCATAAAACTCCGAAGGAATTCAGAAATAATTTTGAATATTCCATATATTTTTTTAAAAATACCTGAAGCATTGAAAAAATCGAGATATATGGTAAAATGGGTGGATTGTTTTAATTGCATTTTTCGATGATTTAGAGCATTTAGAACACTTTTCAGACAAACCTGATTTTTTAGCTAAAATTCATGGATTTTCAAACATTTTTATCAGAATTACTGATGGAATTGAAATTTTCGAGCATTTTTAACATTTTAAAGTATATTACATATTATTAAAAACGTCCAACCCACACCCCGCATCAATTCAGAAATAATTTTTAATATTCATATATTTTTAAAATACCTGAAGCATTGAAAAAAATCGAAAAGTATGGTAAAATGCTGTTTTACTGCATATTTCGACGATTTGGGGCATTTAGAACACTTTTCCGACAAACCTGATTTTTTAGCTAAAGTTCATGCATTTTCAAACCTTTTTATCAGAATTACTGATGGAATTGAAATTTTCGAGGATTTTTAACATTTTATAGCTTATTACATATTTTTCAAAAAGCCCATAAAATATCGATGAAATTCAGAAATAATTTTGAATATTTCACATATTTTTAAACCACCTTCCTCAGCCCCATCCGAAAAGTATTGATAAATGACGTTTTACTGCATATTTCGACGATTTGGAGCATTTAGAACACTTTCCAGACAAACCTGATTTTTTAGCTAAAATTCATGGATTTTCAAACTTTTTTATCAGAATTAATGATGGAATTGAAATTTTCGAGCATTTTTAACATTTTAAAGTATATTACATATTTTTCAAAAAGTCCATAAAATATCGATGAAATTCAGAAATAATTTTGAATATATCATTTATTTTTTTTAAAAATGCTGATGATAAAGCATTTAAAATATAGAAAATTTATGGCAAAAAATGATGTTTTACTGCATATTTCGACGATTTTGAGCATTTAGAGCACATTTCAATTAAACCTTACTTTTTTGCTAAAATACATGGATTTTCACACTTGAAATATTCATTGACCACAATACTGCAATAAAAGTCACATTTTTTTAAGTTACTTTCAGGATAAAATCAAATTCCATCAGTTAATTCTGATAAAAAGTTTGAAAATCCAGAACGTTAGCTAAAATCAAGTTTGTCTGAAAGGTGTTCTAAAAGCTCAAATCGTCGAAATATGCAGTAATATATCATTTTACCGTATTTTTCGAATTTTTTCAATGCTTCATGTATTTCATATATTTCAGGTATTTTCATATATTTATATATTTTTAAAAAATACCTAATTGCATTGAAAAATAAATCGAATATATGGCAAATTGATGTTTTTCTACATATTGGACGATTAGATCTATTTAGAACCTTTTGATTTTCAAACCTTTTTCATCAGAACTACTAAGGAAATTGAAATTTTCGAGGCCTTTTCAACATTTTAAAGTATATTACATATTTTTCAAAAAGTCCATAAAATATCGATGAAATTCAGAAATAATTTTTAATATTTCATATATTTTTTAAAAATACCTGAAGCATTGAAAAAAATCGAAAAGTATGGTAAAATGCTGTTTTACTGCATATTTCGACGATTTGGGGCATTTAGAACACTTTTCAGACAAACCTGATTTTTTAGCTAAAGTTCATGCATTTTCAAACTTTTTTATCAGAATTACTGATGGAATTGAAATTTTCGAGGATTTTTAACATTTTATAGTTTATTACATATTTTTCAAAAAGCCCATAAAATATCGATGAAATTCAGAAATAATTTTGAATATTTCACATAATTTTTAAAAATACCTGAAGCATTGAAAAAATTGAAAAGTATGATAAAATGCTGTTTTACTGCATATTTCGACGATTTGGAGCATTTAGAACACTTTTCAGACAAACCTGATTTTTTAGCTAAAATTCATGATTTTCAAAACTATTTTATCAGAATTGCTAATGGAATTTAAATTCTTCGAGCATTTTCAACATTTAAAAGTACATTACATATTTTTCAAAAAGCCCATAAAATTTCGATGAAATTCAGAAATAATTTTGAATATTTCATATATTTTTTAAAAATGCCTGAAGCATTTAAAATATAGAAAAATATGGAAAAATGAGTTCCTTTACTTTGCATATTTCGACGATTTTTTGAGCATATTTAGAGCACTTTTCAATATAAACCTTACTTTTTGCTAGAATACCATGGTTTTTCAAACTTGAAAAATATTCATTGACACAATTACTGCCAGTAAAATGTCATTTTTTTAAGTTACTTTCAGCATAAAATTCAATTCTATCAGTAATTCTGATGAAAAAGTTTGAAAATCCATGAATTTTAGCTAAAAAATCAAGTTTGTCTGAAAAGTGTCTAAAAGTCTAAATTCGTCGAAATATGCCAGTAAAACAATATTTTACCGAATTTTTCGTTTTTTTTAAATGCTTCATGTTGTTCATATTTTCATGTATTTCATATTTTTTCATATATTTTTTAAAAAATACCTAAATCATTGAAAATCGAAAAAATATGGCAACAATGACAGTTTTACTACATATTTGGACGATTTAGGATCATTTAGAAACTTTTGAGACAAACCTGATTTTATTTAGCTAAAAATTCATGGATTTTAACATTTCTCATCAGAACTACTAATGGTATTGAAATTTTCGAGCCTTTTCAACATTTTAAAGTATATTACATATTTTCAAAATGCCCAATAAAACTCCGAAGAAATTCAGAAATAATTTTGAATATTTCATATATTTTTTTAAAAATACCTGAAGCATCGACAAAATCGAGTAATATGGTAAAATGATGTTTTAATGCATATTTCGCCGATTTAGAACATTTGGAACACTTGTCAAGACAAACTGATTTTTTAGCTAAAATTCATGGATTTTCAAACTTTTTTTTCAAAAAAGAATTGCCTAATTGGAAATTTATATTTTCGGCATTTTCAACATGTTAAAGTATGTTACATAATTTTTCAAAAAGACCATAAAGTTTCGATGAAATTCAGAAATAATTTTGAATATTTCATATATTTTTTAAAAATGCCTGAAGCATTTAAAATATAGAAAAATATGGCAAAAATGATGTTTTACTGCATATTTTGACGATTTTTAGGCTTTTAGAGCACTCTTTTCTAGAAATATAAACCTTACTTTTTGCTAAAAATACATGATTTTCACACTTGAAATATTCATTGACACATACTGCAGTAAATGTCATGTTTTAAGTTACTTTCAGCATAAAATTCAATTCCATCAGTAATTCTGATAAAAAAGTTTGAAAATCCATGAATTTCAGCTAAAAAATCAAGTTTGTCTGAAAAGTGTTCTAAAAGCTCTAAATCGTCGAAATATGCAGTGAAAACTCATTTTACGTAATTTTTCGATTTTTTCAATACTTCAGTGTATTTCTATACTTTTCAGGTATTTCATATATTTCATATATTTTTTAAAAATACTATGCATTTGAAAAAATCGAAAAAAATGTGGCACAAAATGATGTTTTACTACATATTTGGACGATTTAGATCATTTAGAACACTTTTGATTTTCAAACTTTTTCATCAGAACTACTAATGGAATTGAAATTTTCGAGCCTTTTCAACATTTTAAAGTATATTACATATTTTTCAAAAAGCCCATAAAACTTCGAGGAAATTCAGAAATAATTTTGAATATTTCATATATTTTTTTAAAAATTCCTGAAGCATTGAAAAAATCCGAGATAATGGTTAAAATAAAATGTTGTTTTTTAATGCATTTTTCGACGATTTAGAGCATTTAGAACACTTTTCAGACAAACCTCATTTTTTAGCTAAAATTCATGGATTTTCAAACTTTTTTATCAGAATTACTAATGGAACTGTAATTTTCGTTGCATTTTTCCAAATTTTAAAGAATATTAACATATTTTCAAAAAGTCCATTAAAAATCTCGATGAAATCCGAATTAATTTTGAATATTTCAATAATTCTTAAAACTACCTGAAGCAATTAAAATTCAGATAAAGTATGGTAAAATGCTGTTTACTGCATATTCGACGATTTGGGGCAATTAGAACACTTTTCAGACAAACCTGTATTTTTAAGCTAAAGTACATGCATTTTCAAACTTTTTTATCAGGAATTACTGATGGAATTGAAATTTTCGGAGGATTTTAACATTTTTTAGTATATTACATATTTTTCAAAAAGCCCATAAAATATCGATGAAATTCAGAAATAATTTTGAATATTTCACATAATTTTTAAAAATACGTGAAGCTTTGATAAAATCGAAAAGTATGATAAAATGCTGTTTTACTGCATATTTCGACGATTTTGGAGCACTTTAGAACACTTTCCAGACAAAACCTGATTTTTTAGCTAAAATTCATGGATTTTCAAACTTTTTTATCAGAATTGCTAACGTAATTTAAATTTTCGAGCATTTTCAACATTTTAAAGTATATTACATGTTTTTCAAAATGCCCATAAAACACCGAAGAAATTCAGAAATAATTTTGAATATTTCATATATTTTTTAAAAATACCTAAAGCATTGAAAAAATCGAATAAATGTGGCAAAAAATGAGTTTTACTACATATTTGGACTATTTAGATCTTTGAACACTTTTGAAGACAAATGTTTTTCTAGAATAATAAAATTCATGGAATTTCAAACTTTTTTATCAGAATTGCTAATGGAATTTAAATTTTCGAGCATTTTCAACATTTTAAAGTATATTACATTTTTTTGAAAAAACCCATAAAATTTCGATGAAATTCAGAAATAATTTTGAATATTTCATATATTTTTTAAAAATGCCTAAAGCATTTTAAAATATAGAAAAATATGGCAAAAATAATGTTTTACTGCTATTTTCGACGATTTTGAGCATTTAGAGCACTTTTCAATTAAACCTTACTTTTTTGCTAAAATACATGGATTTTCACACTTGAAATATTCATTTACACAATATTGGAATAAAATGTCATTTTTAAGTTACTTCAGGATAAAAATTCAATTTATCAGTAATTCTGATGAAAAGTTGAAAATCATGAATTTTAGCTAAAAATTAAGTTTGTTTCTGAAAAGATGTTCTAAAAGCTCTCTAAAATCGTCGAAATATGCCAGGTAAAACATATTTTCCGTATTTTTCGATTTTTTTTTCAGTGCTTCATTGTATTTCATATATTTCAGGTATTTCATATATTTCTATATTTTTTAAAAATACTTAAAAGCATGAGAATCGCAAAAATATGGCAAAATGATGTTTTATTACATTATTTGGCGCTTTAGATCAATTTAGAACACTTTTGAGACAAACCTGATTTTTTAGCTAAAATTCTTGGATTTTCAAAAATTTTTTCATCAGAACTACTAAAACGGAATTGAAATTTTCGAGCCTTTATCAACATTTTAAAAGTATATTACATATTTTTCAAAATGCCATAAATACTCCGGAAAGAAATTCAGAAATAATTTTGAATTTTCATATATTTTTTTTAAAATACATGATGCTCGACAAATCGAGAATATGGTTAAAATGATGTTTTAATGCATATTTCGACGATTTAGAACATTTAGAACACTTTTCAGACAAACCTGATTTTTTAGCTAAAATTCATGGATTTAAACTTTTTATATCAGAATTACTGATGGAATTGAAATTTTCGAGCATTTTTAACATTTTAAAGTATATTACAGATTTTTCAAAAAGCCTATAAAATATCGATGAAATTCAGAAATTATTTTGAAAATTCACATAATAATTTTTCATAAATACTTGAAGCATTGAACAAAAATCGGAAAAGGATGGTAAAATACCTGTTTTACTGTATATTTCGACGATTTGGAGCATTTAGAACACTTTTCAGACAAACCTGATTTTTTAGCTAAAATTCATGGATTTTCAAACTTTTTTATCAGAATTGCTAATGGAATTTAAATTTTCGAGCATTTTCAACATTTTAAAGTATATTACATATTTTTCAATAGCCATAATTTCGATTGAAAATTCAGAAATTAATTTTGAATATTTCTATATTTTTAAAAATGCCTGAAGCATTTAAAATATAGAAAAATATGGCAAAATGATGTTTTACTGCATATTTCGACGATTTTGAGCATTTAGAGCACTTTTCAATTAAACCTTACTTTTTTGCTAAAATACATGGATTTTCACACATGAAATATTCGTTGACACAATACTGCAGTAAAATGTCATTTTTTAAGTTACTTTCAGCATAAATATCAATTCCATCAGTAATTCTGATAAAAAAGTTTGAAAATCCATGAATTTTAGCTAAAAAATCAAGTTTATCTGAAAAGTGTTCTAAAAGCTCTAAATCGTCGAAATATGCAGTAAAACATCATTTTACCGTATTTTTCGATTTTTTCAATGCTTCATGTATTTCATATATTTCAGGTATTTCATATATTTCATATATTTTTTAAAAATACCTAAAGCATTGAAAAATCGAAAAATATGGCAAAATGATGTTTTACTACATATTTGGACGATTTAGATCATTTAGAACACTTTTGATTTTCAAACTTTTTCATCAGAACTACTAATGGAATTGAAATTTTCGAGCCTTTTCAACATTTTAAAGTATATTACATATTTTTCAAAAAGCCCATAAAACTTCGAGGAAATTCAGAAATAATTTTGAATATTTCATATATTTTTTTAAAAATACCTTGAAGTATGGAAAAAAATCGAGATATACTGGTAAATGATGTTTTAATGATTTTTCGACGATGTAGATCATTTTAGACACTTTTAAGACAAACCTGATTTTTAGCTAAAATTCATGGATTTCAAACCTTTTTATCAGAATTTACTGATGGAATTGAAATTTCGAGCATTTTTTTTAACATTTAAAAGTTTATTACATATTTTTCAAAAAAGTCATAAATATCGATGAAATTCAAAAATAATTTTAATATTCATATATTTTCTTAAAAATACCTGAAGCATGAAAAAAATCGAAAGTATGGTTAAAATGCTGTTTTACTGCATATTTCGACGATTTGGGGCATATAGAACACTTTTCAGACAAACTTGCTTTATTAGCTAAAGTTCATGCATTTTTTCAACTTTTTTTTATCAGAAATACGGATGGAGTTGGGAAATTTCGAGGATTTTAACTTTTTATATTTATTACATATTTTCAAAAAGCCATAAAATATCGATGAAATTCAGAAATAATTTTGAATATTTCACATAATTTTTAAAAATACCTGAAGCATTGAAAAAAATCGAAAAGTATGATAAAATGCTGTTTTACTGCACATTTCGACGATTTGGAGCATTTAGAACACTTTTCAGACAAACCTGATTTTTTAGCTAAAATTCAAGATTTTCAAAACTTTTTTTTCAGAATTGCTAATGGAATTTAAATTTTCGAGCATTTTCAACATTTAAAAGCACATTACATATTTTTCAAAAAGCCCATAAAATTTCGATGAAATTCAGAAATAATTTTGAATATTTCATATATTTTTTAAAAATGCATGACGCAATTTTAAAATATATAAGATATGGCAGAAAATGATATTTTTACTGCCATATTTCGACGATTTTGAGGCATTTAGAGACTTTCAATTAACCTTATTTTTTGCTAGAATACATGGATTTCAAACTTGAAATATTCTTTGGAACATACAGCAGTAAAATGGTCATTTTTTTAAGTTACTTTCAGCGTTTTAAATTAAATTTTCATCAGTAATACTAATAAAATAGTTTGAAAAAATATGAATTTTAGCTAAAAAATCCAGTTTGTCTTAAAAAGTGTTCCAAAAGCTCCTAAATCGTCGAATTATGCAGTAAAACATACTTTAAAATATTTTTCGATTTTTTCAATGCTTCTGTTTTCATATATTTGGGTATTTCATATATTTATATTTTTTTTTAAAATACGTTAAAGCATTGAAAAAAAATCGAGAAATATGGCAAAATGATGTTTTACTACATATTTGGGAACGTTTTAGATCATTTGAACACTTTTGATTTTCAACTTTTTCATCAGAACTTACTAATGGTATTGAAATTTTCGAGCCTTTTCAACATTTTAAAGTAAGTATATTACATATTTTCAAAGAAGCCATAAAACTTCGAGGGGAAATGCAGAAATAATTTTGATATTTATATATTTTTTTAAAATTACTGAAGCATTGAAAAATCGAAGGGAATATATGGCTATTAAAATGATTTTTTTAATGCATTTTTCGGACGATTTAGAGCATGTAGACACACAACACTTTTCAGACAAACTAATTTTTTAGCTAAAATTCATGGAAATTTTTCAAACTTTTTTATCAGAATTACTAATGGAACTGAAATTTCGTGCATTTCAACATTTTAAAGTATATTACATATTTTTCAAAACGTCCATAAAAATATCGTTTGAAATTACGAAATAAATTTTGAATATTTCACATAAATTCTTAAAAATACCTGAAGCCTTGAAAAAAATTCGAAAGTATGGTAAAATGCTGTTCTACGCTATTGCGCACGATTTGGGGCATGTAGAACCACTTTTCAGAGAAACCTGATTTTTAAGCTAGTTCATGCATTTTTCAACTTTTTTATCAGAATTACTGATGGAATTGAAATTTTCAGAGGATTTTTAAAATGCCCATAAAACACCGAAGAAATTCAGAAATAATTTTGAATATTTCATATATTTTTTAAAAATACCTAAAGCATTGAAAAAATCGAAAAATGTGGCAAAATGATGTTTTACTACATATTTGGACTATTTAGATCATTTAGAACACTTTTGAGACAAACCTGATTTTTTAGATAAAATTCATGGATTTTCAAACTTTTTTATCAGAATTGCTAATGGAATTTAAATTTTCGAGCATTTTCAACATTTTAAAGTATATTACATTTTTTTGAAAAAACCCATAAAATTTCGATGAAATTCAGAAATAATTTTGAATATTTCATATATTTTTTAAAAATGCCTAAAGCATTTAAAATATAGAAAAATATGGCAAAAATAATGTTTTACTGCATATTTCGACGATTTTGAGCATTTAGAACACTTTTCAATTAAACCTTACTTTTTTGCTAAAATACATGGATTTTCACACTTGAAATATTCATTTACACAATACTGGAATAAAATGTCATTTTTTAAGTTACTTTCAGGATAAAATTCAATTCTATCAGTAATTCTGATGAAAAAGTTTGAAAATCCATGAATTTTAGCTAAAAAATCAAGTTTGTATGAAAATTGTTCTTAAAATGTACTCTAAATCGTCGATATATGCAGTAAAACATCATTTTACCGTATTTTTCGATTTTTTTCAATGCTTCATGTATTTCATATATTTCAGGTATTTCATATATTTCATATATTTTTTAAAAATACAAAAGCATTGAAAAATCGAAAAAAATATGTCAAAATGATGTTTTACTACATATGTGGACGATTTAGGATCATTTAGAACACTTTTGAGACAAACCTGATTTTTTAGCTACAAATTCATGGATTTTCAAAATATTTCATCAGAACTACTAAACGTATTGAAATTTTCGAGTACCCTAACCCTTTTCAACATTTTAAAGTAATTACATATTTTTCAATATGCCAAAAACTGAAAGAAAATTCAGAAATAATTTGAATATTTCATATATTTTTTTAAAAATACATGAAGCATCGACAAAATCGAGAAATATGGTAAAATGATGTTTTAATGCATATTTCGACGATTTAGAACATTTAGAACACTTTTCAGACAAACCTGATTTTATTTAGCTAAAAAATTCATGGATTTTCAAACTTTTTTATTATAATTTCTGATGGAATTGGAATTTTCGAGCATTTTTAACATTTTAAAGTATATTACAGATTTTTCAAAAAGCCTATAAAATATCGATGAAATTCAGAAATAATTTTGAATATTTCACATAATTTTTAAAAATACCTGAAGCATTGAAAAAATTGAAAAGTATGATAAAATGCTGTTTTACTGCATATTTCGACGATTTGAGACATTTAGAAAAAACACTTTTCAGACAAACCTGATTTTTTAGCTAAAATTCATGGATTTTCAAACTTTTTTATCAGAATTGCTAATGGAATTTAAATTTTCGAGCATTTTCAACATTTTAAAGTATATTACATATTTTTCCAATAGCCCATAAAATTTCGATGAAATTCAGAAATAATTTTGAATATTTCATATATTTTTTAAAAATGCCTGAAGCATTTAAAATATAGAAAAATATGGCAAAAAAATGATGTTTCTACTGCATGTTTCGACAGATTTTTGAAGCATTTAGTCAACTTTTCATTAACACCTTACATTTTTTGCTAAAATACAAGGATTTTCACACATGAAATATTGTTGACACAATACTGCAAGTTAAAATGTCATTTTTTTTAGTTACTTTCAGCATAAATATCAATTCCATCAGTAATTCTGATAAAAAAGTTTGAAAATCCATGAATTTTAGCTAAAAAATCAAGTGTATCTGAAAAATGTTGTTCTAATCTCTAAATCGTCGTAATATGCGTTAAAACATAGATTTTTACCGTATTTTTCGATTTTTTCAATGCTTCATGTATTTCATATATTTCAGGTATTTCATATATTTCATATATTTTTTAAAAATACCTAAAGCATTGAAAAATCGAAAAATATGGCAAAATGATGTTTTACTACATATTTGAACGATTTAGATCATTTAGAACACTTTTGATTTTCAAACTTTTTCCAAAAATACTAATCGGAATTGAAAATTTTCGAGCCTTTTCAAACATTTTAAAGGTATATTCACATATTTTTCAAAAAGCCCATTAAAAACTCCGAAGAATTCAGAAATAATTTTGAAATATTTCATTATTTTTTTAAAAATACCTGAACGCATGAAAAAATCGAAAAATATGTAAAAGGGTTGTTTTAATGCATATTTCGACGTTTTAGAGATTTTAGAACACTTTTCAGGCACAAACTTGATTTTTTTTTTAGCTAAAAATTCACTGGAATTTTCAAACTTTTTTTTATCTGATTCACTAATGGAACTGAAATTTTCGGGCATTTTCAACATTTTAAAGTATATTACATATTTTTCAAAAAGCCCATAAAACTTCGAGGAAATTCAGAAATAATTTTGAATATTTCATATATTTTTTTTAAAATACCTGAAGCATTGAAAAAATCAAGAAATCATAGGTAAAATGATGTTTTAATGCACATTTCGACGATTTAGAGCATTTAGAACACTTTTCAGACAAACCTGATTTTTTAGCTAAAATTCATGGATTTTCAAACTTTTTTATCAGAATTACTGATGGAATTGAAATTTTCGAGCATTTTTAACATTTTAATGTATATTACATATTTTTCAAAAAGTCCATAAAATATCGATGAATTCCGAAACAATTTTTATATTTCATATATTTTGTTAAAAATACCTGTGAAGCATTGACAAAATCGAAAAAGTATGATAAAATTTACTGTTTTTACTGGCATATTTCGACGATTTGGGGCATTAGAAACACTTTTCAGACAAACCTGATTTTTTAGTCAAGTTCAATGCATTTTTCAACTTTTTATCAGAATTATGATGTGGAATTGAGAAATTTTTCGAGGATTTTTAACATTTTATAGTATAACAACATATTTTTCAAAAGCCCATAAAAATATCGAGGAAATCAGAAATATTTTGAATATTTCACATAATTTTTAAAAAAATACCTGAAGCGTTGAAAAATCGAAAAAAGTATGATTAAATGTCAGTTTTACTTGCATATTTCGAACGATTTGGGAATTTAGAACACTTTCCAGAAAAAAAACCTGATTTTTTTAAGCTAAAAATTCTGGATTTCAAACTTTTTTATAACATTGCTAATGGAATTTAAATTTTCGAGCATTTTCAACATTTTAAAGTATATTACATATTTTTCAAAATGCCATTAAATTTCGATGAAATTCGAAATAATTTTGGATATTTCAACATAATTCTTAAAAAATTACCGGAAGCATTTGAAAAAATTCGAAAAGAAAAAAGTATGGTTAAAATGCTTGTTTTCTGCATATTTCGACGAATTGGGCATTTAGACACTTTTCAGACCAAACCTGATTTTTTATGCTAAAGTTCATGCATTTTCGGAAACTTTTTTATGAATTTCTGATGGAATTGAAAAAAATTTGTTTTTCAGAGGATTTTAAAATGCCCATAAAAACACCGAAGAATTCAGAAATAATTTTGAATATTGCATATATTTTTAAAAATACCTAAAGCATTGAAAAAAAATCGAAAAATGTGGCAAAATGATGTTTTCTACATATTTGGTCTATTTAGATCATTTAGAACAATTTTGAGACAAACCTGATTTTTTAGATAATTCATGGATTTTCAAAACTTTTATATCAGAATTGCTAATGGAGTTTAAATTTTCGTGCATTTCAACATTTTAAAGGTATATTACATTTTTTGAAAAAACCCATAAATTTTCGATGAAATTCAGAAATAATTTTGGAATATTTCATATTATTTTTTAAAAGATGCCTAAATGCATTTTAAAATATAGAAAATATATGGCAAAAACTAATGTTTTTACTGCATATTTCTACGCATTTTGAGCATTTAGAACACTTTCAATTAAACCTTACTTTTTTGCTAAAATTACATGGATTTTCACACTGAAATATTCATTGACACAATACTGGAATAAAATGTTTAGTTTTTAAGTTACTTTCGGATAAAATTCAATGTCTATCAGTAATTCTTGATGAAAAGTTTGAAAATCCATGAATTTAGCTAAAAAATACAAGTTTGTTTGAAAAGTGTTCTAAAGCTCTAATCGTCGATATTATGGCCAGTAAAACATCAGTTTACCGTATTTTTCGATTTTTTTCAATGCAATCTGTATTTCATATATTTCAGGTATTTCTATATTTCATATATTTTTTAAAAATAACCTAAAGCATTGAAAAAATCGAAAAATATGGCAAAATGATGTTATACTACATAATTTGGACGATTTAGCAAAATCATTTAGAACACTTTTGAGTATCAAACCTGATTTTTTTAGCTAAAATTCATGGATTTTCAAAAATTTTCATCAGAACTACTAACGAATTGAAATTTTCGAGCCATTTCACACATTTTAAAAGTTATACTATTTTTCAAAATGCCAAATAAAACTCCGAAGAAATCAGAAATAATTTTGAATATTTCATATTTTTTTAAAAAAAATAATGAGCATTCGACAAAATGGAGAAATATGGTAAAATGATGTTTTAATGCATATTTCGACGATTTAGAACATTTAGAACACTTTTCAGACAAACCTGATTTTTTAGCTAAAATTCATGGATTTTCAAACTTTTTTATCAGAATTACTGATGGAATTGAAATTTTCGAGCATTTTTAACATTTTAAAGTATATTACAGATTTTTCAAAAAGCCTATAAAATATCGATGAAATTCAGAAATAATTTTGAATATTTCACATAATTCTTAAAAATACCTGAAGCATTGAAAAAATCGAAAAGGATGGTAAAATACTGTTTTACTGCATATTTCGACGATTTGGAGCATTTAGAACACTTTTCAGACAAACCATGATTTTTTTAGCTAAAAGGTCATGGATTTTCAACTGTTTTATCAAATTGCTAATTGGAATTTAAATTTTCGAAGCATTTTTCAACATTTTAATGTATATTACATATTTTCCAAATAGCCCCATAAAAATTCTTCGATGAAATTCAAGAATAATTTTGTATATTTCATATGCACTTTAGAGCACTTTTCAATTAAACCTTACTTTTTTTTGCAAAAAAATACCTGGATTTTGACACTTGAAATATTCATTTACACAATTCTGCCAATAAAATGTCATTTTTTTTTAGTTACTTTCTGCACAAAAACCAATTCCATTCGTTAATTTTGATAAAAAAAGTTTTGAAAAAAAAATATGAATTTTAGCAAAAAAATCAAGTTGTCTGAAAAGTATTCCCAAAAGCTCTAAATCGTTCTATAATATGCAGTAAAAACATCATTTTACCATATTTTTCGATTTTTTCAATGCTTCATGTATTTCATATATTTCAGATATTCATTATTTCATATATTTTTAAAAATACCAAAAGCATTGAAAAAAATCGAAAATAATATGGCAAAATTGATGTTTTTACTACATATTTGGACGATTTAGATCATTTAGAACATTTTTGAGGACAAACCTAATTTTTTAGCTTAAAATTCAATGGATTTATCAAACTTTTTTTATCAGAATTGCTAATGGAATTTAAATTTTCGAGCATTTTCAACATTTTAAAGTATATTACATATTTTTCAAAAAGCCCATAAAATATCAATGAAATTCAGATATAATTTGAATATTTCCATATATTTTTTAAAAATGCTGAAGCATTTAAAATATCGAAAAAATATGGAAAGACGATGTTTACTGCATATTTCGAGATTTGAGCATTTAGAGCACTTTTCAATTAAACCTTACTTTTTTGCTAAAATACATGGATTTTCACACTTGAAATATTCATTGACAAAATACTGCAGTAAAATGTCATTTTTTAAGTTACTTTCAGCATAAAATCTATTCACCAGTAATTTATGATAAAAAAGTTTGGGGGGAAAAAAAAAATCCATGAATTTTAGCCTAAAAATCAAGTTTGTCGGAAAAGTGTTCTAAAAGCTCTAAATCGTCGAAATATGCAGTAAAACATCATTTTACCGTATTTTCCGATTTTTTCAAAGCTTCATGTATTTCATATATTTCAGGTATTTCATATATTTCACATATTTTTTAAAAATACCTAAAGCATTGAAAAAATCGAGATATATGGTTTTAATGCATATTTCGACGATTTAGAGCATTTAGAACACTTTTCAGACAAACTTGATTTTTTAGCTAAAATTCATGGATTTTCAAACTTTTTTATCAGAATCACTAATGGAACTGAAATTTTCGGGCATTTTCAACATTTTAAAGTATATTACATATTTTTCAAAGTCCCATAAAAATTCGACGGGAGGGAAAATCAGAAATAATTTTGAATATTTCATATATTTTTTTAAAAATACCTGAGCCATTGAAAAATCGAGAAATTGGTAAAAAAATGGTGTTTTAATGCATATTTCGACCGTTTGGCGGCATTTAGAAACACTTTCAGGACAAACCAGATTTTTTAGCTAAAGTTCATGCATTTTCAAACTTTTTTATCAGAATTACTGATGGAATTGAAATTTTCGAGGATTTTTAACATTTTATAGTATATTACATATTTTTCAAAAAGCCCCAAAAATATCGATGAAATTCAGAAATAATTTTGAATATTTCACATAATTTTTAAAAATACCTGAAGCATTGACAAAATCGAAAAAGTGTGATAAAAATGTTGTAACCCCCACCCCCTTCTGTTTTACTGCATATTTCGACGATTTGGAGCATTTAGAACACTTTCCAGACAAACCTGATTTTTTATAAAATTCATGGATTTTCAAACTTTTTTATCAGAATTGCTAATGTAATTTAAATTTTCGAGCATTTTCAACATTTTAAAGTATATTACATGTTTTTCAAAATGCCCATAAAACACCGACGAAATTCAGAAATAATTTTGAATATTTCATATATTTTTTTAAAAATACCTGAAGCATTGACAAAATCGAGAAATATGGTAAAATGATGTTTTAATGCATATTTCGAAGATTTAGTACATTTAGAACACTTTTGAGACAAACCTGATTTTTTAGCTAAAATTCATGGATTTTCAAACTTTTTTATCAGAATTACTGATGGAATTGAAATTTTCGAGCTTTTTTAACATTTTAAAGTATATTACAGATTTTTCAAAAAGCCTATAAAATATCGATGAAATTCAGAAATAATTTTGAATATTTCACATAATTTTTAAAAATACCAGAAGCATTGAAAAAAACGAAAAGGATGGTAAAATACTGTTATACTGCATATTTCGATGATTTGGAGCATTTAGAACACATTTCAGACAAACCTGATTTTTTAGCTAAAATTCATGGATTTTCAAACTTTTTTTTTTATCAGAAATTGCTAATGGAATGTAAAACTGTCGAGCATTTTCACATTTTAAAGACCATTACATATTTTTCAAAAACCCCATAAAATTTCGATGAAATTCAGAAATAATTTTGAATATTTCATATATTTTTTAAAAATGCCTGAAGCATTTAAAATATAGAAAAATATGGCAAAAATGATGTTTTACTGCATATTTCGACGATTTTGAGCATTTAGAGCACTTTTCAATTAAACCTTACTTTTTTGCTAGAATACATGGATCTTCAAACTTGAAATATTCATTGACACAATACTGCAGTAAAATGTCATTTTTTTTAAGTTACTTTCAACGTTAAATTAAATTTCATCAGTAATTCTAATAAAAAAGTTTGAAAAAATATGAATTTTAGCTAAAAAATCAAGTTTGTCTTAAAAGTATTCCAAAAGCTCTAAATCGTCGAAATATGCAGTAAAACATCACTTTACCATATTTTTCGATTTTTTCAATGCTTCATGTATTTCATATATTTCAGGTATTTCATATATTTCATATATTTTTTTAAAAATACCTAAAGCATTGAAAAAAATCGAAAAATATGGCAAAATGATGTTTTACTACATATTTGGACGATTTAGATCATTTAGAACACTTTTGAGACAAACCTGATTTTTTTAGCTAAAATTTCATGGATTTTCAAACTTTTTTATCAGAATTACTGATGGAATTGAAATTTTCGAGCATTTTCAACATTTTAAAGTATATTACATATTTTTCAAAAAGCCCATAAAATTTTGATGAAATTCAGAAATAATTTTGAATATTTCATATAATTTTTTAAAAATACAAAGCATTGAAAAAATGGAAAAATATGGTAAAATGATGTTTTACTGCATATTTCGACGATTTGGAGCATTTAGAACACTTTTCAGACAAACCTGATTTTTTAGCTAAAATTCATGGATTTTCAAACTTTTTTATCAGAATTGCTAATGGAATTTAAATTTTCGAGCATTTTCAACATTTTAAAGTATATTACATATTTTTCAAAAAGCCCATAAAATTTCGATGAAATTCAGAAATAATTTTGAATATTTCATATATTTTTTAAAAATGCCTGAAGCATTTAAAATATAGAAAAATATGGCAAAAATGATGTTTTACTGCATATTTCGACGATTTTGAGCATTTAGAGCACTTTTCAATTAAACCTTACTTTTTTGCTAAAATACATGGATTTTCACACTTGAAATATTCATTGACACAATACTGCAGTAAAATGTCATTTTTTAAGTTACTTTCAGCATAAAATTCAATTCCATCAGTAATTCTGATAAAAAAGTTTGAAAATCCATGAATTTTAGCTAAAAAATCAAGTTTGTCTGAAAAGTGTTCTAAAAGCTCTAAATCGTCGAAATATGCAGTAAAACATCATTTTACCGTATTTTTCGATTTTTTCAATGCTTCATGTATTTCATATATTTCAGGTATTTCATATATTTCATATATTTTTTAAAAATACCTAAAGCATTGAAAAAATCGAAAAATATGGCAAAATGATGTTTTACTACATATTTGGACGATTTAGATCATTTAGAACACTTTTGATTTTCAAACTTTTTCATCAGAACTACTAATGGAATTGAAATTTTCGAGCCTTTTCAACATTTTAAAGTATATTACATATTTTTCAAAAAGCCCATAAAACTCGAGAAATTCAGAAATAATTTTGAATATTTCATATATTTTTTTAAAAATACCTGAAGCATTGAAAAAATCGAGATATATGGTAAAATGATGTTTTAATGCATTTTTCGACGATTTAGAGCATTTAGAACACTTTTCAGACAAACCTGATTTTTTAGCTAAAATTCATGGATTTTCAAACTTTTTTATCAGAATTACTGATGGAATTGAAATTTTCGAGCATTTTTAACATTTTAAAGTATATTACATATTTTTCAAAAAGCCCATAAAATATCGATGAAATTCAGAAATAATTTTGTAATATTTCATATAATTTTTAAAAATACCTGAAGCATTGAAAAAATCGAAAAGTATGGTAAAATGCTGTTTTACTGCATATTTCGACGATTTGGAGCATTTAGAACACTTTTCAGACAAACCTGATTTTTTAGCTAAAATTCATGGATTTTCAAACTTTTTTATCAGAATTACTAATGGAATTTAAATTTTCGAGCATTTTTAACATTTTAAAGTATATTACATATTTTTCAAAAAGCCCATAAAATTTCGATGAAATTCAGAAATAATTTTGAATATTCATATATTTTTAAAAACCTGAACATTAAAAAATGAAAAATATAAAAATGTGTTTTACTGCATATTTCGACGATTTTTGGGGGGGATTTAGAACACTTTTCAAAAACCTTATTTTTTGCTAAATCATGATTTTCAACTTTTTTTAAATTCTAAAAGGAATTTTAAATTTTTCCGGATTTTAAAATTTTTAAAATTTTAATTTTAAACATAAAATTTGAAAAAAATATTTTGTAAATAATTTTTAAAAATCCAAGCTTTAAAAATTGAAAAAAAGAAAAAGCTTTTTACCATATTTTTTTTAATTTTTTGCATTAAAATTTCAATTTTTTC
>NW_026490916.1:0-17244 GCF_026875155.1 Cherax quadricarinatus
CTCCATAAAAAACTAAAAATTTTGGGTTTTCCCACCTTTGAACCATTTGCCTTTTTTCCCTTTCGGAATCAACCACTTTCCTTTCCCTCGTAAGGGGCCAAACCCACCAATTTTCCCTTTAACCCAAAAATTTTCCTTAAAAATTCTTTTATTTTCCCAAAAAAACGGGGAAACCCCCAAACCGGGCCCCCGGGGGTTCCCCTTTTCAAAAAATTTTCAAATTAATTCCCTTCCCCCTTTTAAAACTTACGGGTTTTTTTTAAAATTGGGGGGGAAAGTTTCCCCTAGGGAAGTTTTTCAAAACGATTAAAATTTTCTTTTCCTTTTGGACCCAGCGGTTTTTCTTATTTTCACCGTGGTTCCTTTCCCCGTTTTTCATTTGCGGTTTATTGAAAAAACCCAAAGGGAAATTTATTATTGTAAAAAATTTTCCCCCCATCAAATTTTTTTTACTTTGGAAACCCCTTTAATGGCCCGGGAAATAAATTTTAATTTGAAGGAAAATTTTTGGAAATAACCCAATCGCCCAATTCCCCCGGGGGAAAAATTTCCCCAATCTGTCAATTTATTTTGGCCCCAAGGTTTTTGGAGGGTTTTAGTTCTGCACGGAAAGGGGGGGGGGTTTTTGGGCTTTTTAACGGGGGAAAATAAAAGGTTCACGAAGTGTTAAGAAGATTTTCCTTATCCCAACACATAAAACCAATGAACCCTTTCCCCTTTTTTTAACTTTTTAAATTTTTTTACACAAAACCCCACATCATTGTAATTTTTCTTTCACTTTTTTTCCCGGGAATATCTCTATAGACAGGGGCCCCTTTCCTTTTTTCCCTTTTCCACATATTAGGAGGTGTTAATAACATCGGCATCGGGTTTGTATCACTCAGGTACGAAAAGGGCCCTTTTAAATTTATAAAATTTTTCTCCGCCCCACTAACACTGCACGGAATTTTTTCCAAAATTAATTTTCCCCGGGGTTAAAGAATTTTAAGGAAAAAACCGTTTCCCTTTTGTGCCTATAAGTCTTTCGTACACCCCCCCCTCCCAAAGGGGGCCTTTGGGAGTAAAAAATTTTCCCAGGAAAAAAAACAACCCCCCCGCGGGGTTAATGAAAAGAACATCAAAAACTATTTTTAATTCTATCAAGTGTTGAGAAACCTGCTACAAAATTTGGGGGCATTACCCCGAAATTTTCAATTTTTCGGACGGATCTCCTAGTGCAAATTTTCGAAACAGCTTAAAACTTTTTCTGCGGGGCAAGTCCCGGGGGTGCCACTTCTAAATGAACGGGCCCTAGTGGGGCCAGTCCGGGGTAAAGCCCAAACACTTCCCCGGGGTGGAACCCCATTCTTAAAGGGAACCTTTTTAAAAATTTTTGGGGACCACAAAAGTCTAAAACCTGTTACATGAAATTTTTTTCAATAATTGTACATGCCCCTTTGGCAATGGTGGAGGACCTGGGTACATATAGGAAATCGGGGCACCCCAAACGGCGGCATATTACACAAATTTAATCACCCTTTTTTAAACACTTTGCCGACCTTTGGAACCCAGAAAGTTTCCCCAAATCCCAATTTAAGATATCTTGTACCCCCCCCTCCCATTATTTTTTTGGGGGCATTTAAAAAATTTAAAATTTTGGTAGATGATATTTTGGGGGGCCAGTAAGACGGGGTTTTTTACCATAATCACCCAATTCAGCATTCTGTAACCCTACCTCTGCACCTAATTACATTTTTTCTCTAAATCAGCCAAAATTTTCTCTTTTATGGAACCTTTAAACAATTTTTTTTTTCCCAAACAAAATTTTTAATTTCCTTTTCCAAAGGGATTTCTTCTTGTCCCCCTCTTTACCAAATTTCAAGAGGAGGGTAAAAATTTTTATATGAGAGTTTCATTTTTGTTTAAAAATTTTAAAAACACCAATTTAAATTACTTTGATTATTTTGGGAAAAAGGGGGGAAAAACCTATTTATAGGGGGGCAAAGGGGAGGAAAACTTTTTGGAAGCGGTGGACACAGTAATTTCAACAGGAGAAAATATACCCTTTTGTACAGGCCAATTAGTTTTAATTTCCCAAACCCATCTAAAGCCTTTTAAAACCAGGAAAACCAGCATTTAAAAATTTTTTTTAAAAAAAGAAAAACCCTCGAAAAGAAAAATTTCACTGGTTTTCCTCCTAAACCGGGAAATAAAAATTAAAAAAGGGGTTAACAAAATGCTAAACCCAAAACTATTATACTTTTTTCTTCCCATCTAATTAATTTCACGACCCCTTTTTTGTACTACAAAATTTTTAAACTGTTTCCTTTAACGAATCCATTGTAAGGATACCTCATTTTCAAAACCAAAATTTTAACAGTGTAAACTAATATTTATCCCCTAATTTTTTTTCCCTTTTTAAAATTTTTAGGGGGGGGGGGGGGGGGGGGGGGGGGGGGGGGGGGGGGGGGGGGGGGGCAAAATTTTTGAAAAATTTAGGTAAATGGGCGTTATTAATGGGGTTTGGTAGGGTGATTTTAAATTGGAGCATTATTTAGCTTTAAAAGAAAAATAACCTATTTACTTTTAAAAGGTACCCAACCCTGATCCAAATCCCAAAATTCTGAACCCCATACAAAAAATGGGGGAGTACATTTTTCCTTTTTGGGTTTGGGGCCCCCCTGGCGGGGGAAACCCCAAACTTTGGGAATTTTTTTTCATAATCCCAATTAATTCTTTCCCACCTGTTAAAGAAACCCAGGTATTTTCCCCCAAGAAATTTTTAAAATTTTTCCATGTTTCCTGTTTTTAAAAATTTTCCCTCTTATATAAGGGGTAAACTAAACCTAGTGGATAAAAACCCTTTTGGGAAATTTCAGCAAGCAAAATTTCCTTAATTAATTTTTTGGGGCATACGGGTAATTTTTGGGTTTTTAAAACTTAAAAAAATCTCTCTCAGTATCCCAATTTTAACCCCAAAATCATTACTACATTTTGGGGAAACTTCATCTCCGGGTAATCTTTACCAAATTTTGCCCCTTTAATTTTGACAATTTTACTTTTTTCCATTCCCCCAGAGGCATTTTTTGCGCTTTGAAATTATTTTTTTTAGCCTTCCAGATTTCTTTAACTTTTCCTTTCCCCCTTTAAAATTTGAATTGGGCCAACCCGGCCCAAAGGAAATTTTTTTGTCCCAATAAAACGGGTTTGCCCAAAATTATTTTAAAATAATGGTTTTCCAATACGTTTAAGGTTGGCAAAAAACCCCGGTCCCCTTTGGTAAAACCCCATTTTGGAAAATTTTTAGCACCTAAAGGCATTTTTAAATTGAAATTTTAAAACCTTTTTTTGGGCCCTAAGGATTCTAAAATCTTTTAAAACGGGTACAATCCCGGCCACCTTTTTTAAAACCCCAAAACCCCTAAGGAAAAGGGTTTAAAACCTTTTTAAACCCGTTTTGGGCAAAATGCCAACTTTTTTGAAATTTTAAAAATTTAAAATTTAATTTTCCCAATTTTTTTCCCTTTAAAGGCGGACCGGGTTCATTAAACCCAAAACGGGGCATTTAAATAGGTACTATTTGGGGTTTTGGATCTTAAAAAATTTGGGGGGTGGTTTGGGCCTTCTATGTGTTGTGGTAGTCCTAAAAATTTTGGGGGGGTTTGTCAGGGGGACCCCTTCTAAAATTTTGAAACCCCCAAAGGTTAAAAATATACATTATTGGCGTAAAAATTCGGGGTCCCTTTATTAAAGGTTTGGGGCCGGTTTAAGGTCCTTGAACGTCCAAAAATGCCATTCTTAATTAGTGGGAAATTTCGGGAAAGGTTCAGTCTCCACGGAAGTGCACCCAGTATTGTCCAGTTTAAAAATTTTACTTTCTCTTTCCAGATATTGTTCTTGAGAAAAAAAGAATCGTCGGGATTTTTTTCTTCTTTTAAACATTTATTTCCAAGGGGGGGGGGGGGCGGGGGGTAATTGGGGGGGACAAATTTAGGGCGCGGCTCAAAAAACCCCCTAAAAGGGAAAAATTTTAATCTGGGGTACGATTTCATAGAAACACACATTATGGTTTTTTGTATTTTCCTCTAGTCAGGGAATTATTATTACAAAGAAATCCTACCATACTTTCTTTGCCTCCTGCAGTCTTCAAAAGGTGAAAAACCAAACATTTTTTTTACCACCCCCCTTTTAACAAAGGAGGCAAAAATATCACTACCTATCAAAATTTTATTGGCCAACAAAATTCATCCCCTTAAAACCAGTGGGTGCAAAATTTAAAATATGGAGAGCCCTTTCTGTAGTTTTAAACTAAGCCCTAACTGTAGATATTTTCTCTGGAAGTCTATTTTAAAATTTACTGCTTTAACACCCCCTTTTTTCCTTTCCCCCAACCTGACATTTTCCAAAAACATTGTCATACTTTTTGGACCCCTTTTAAATTTTCCGAGAGAAAACCAGAAAAATTTTTTAGAGTTGGGGAATTTCCCATCCCCTTTCATACCATCAAGACATTTCCCGTTTTATGAAATTTACGCGGGGAATCCCGGGGTCCAATAATGCATTTCCCTTTTTTTGTTTTTATGCCTTTTAAATCATAATTTTTTAAACCCTGTAACCCCGAAGGCCTACTTCAGCAAAACCACATTATTTAAAATTACAGCAATTTTACATTAGCCCCCGTTGTTCCGGGTTGGGCAACATTATCATTATTATCAACATTAAACATATAGACCTTAAACCCTGACAAAAGGTGGGGCTTTCCCCTTTTTGACATTGATAACCAAATTTAATTTGGCATAACAATCCTTTTCAATTTTTGATTACCCAAACCCTGATACATTTTGTCCAAGGGTTTCCCCCCATCTTTCAAAATTTTTCATTCCAAGGGAAATTTTATGCATTGCAATTCTTTAGAAAAAAAGATTTCCCTTGAAAAAAAAACAATCTCTCTTTTCTTTTGGGCGGTTTCTTATTAACTGGGCTACTCTTTGGAAAGGGGACTTAATTTTTCTTACCTTGGGAGAATCATTATTTCCCGATTCTTTCTACTTGTATGCACCTATGCCAAATTTTTTTAGAAAATGAATTTTGATTATTACCACTGGGGTAATTTTTCCCTTGTGAAACCCTTTACAGATACCCAAGGGGGGGGGTTTTTTAGGGGGGGGGTTCATTTTAAAAAAGAGTTGGTTTGGGTGGTTTTGCAACTGAAAAAATTAATTTTTTGTAGACCTATCTTATATCCTCCAGACCAAAATAACTCTTGTAAATATTTGTTTTGAAACCATTCAATGTTTTTAAAACTGAATTTTTTTCTGACTATGGGGACCCAAAAACCAGGCCTGAAATTCCCTTTAAAATTTTATTTATTTCTTTTAAAGGGATTTGGGGGTGCTCTCCAGTTTTAACTCAAAAATGCTGTAAAAATTTGTAAGGTGTGGGTCTGGAGATTTTAAATTAACAATGATTTACTAATCCAAAAAACCTTTCTTTGTTATTTCCCCCAAGGACCTTTAAAAAAAACGTCTTGTTTTTTGATTAACATTAAGGGGGAAAAGGGTTTTTTGTTTAATTGGGAAAGGGGATGGAGGGGGCATCTCCTCTTTTCCCGTCCTTTGAGGTAAAATAATTAGTTAAAACAGGCTAGGTCACTCCTATCATGCAAAAGCTGCTTTAAAAAATTTAAAACCAAAAAACCCCCCAGTTTTCCCCCAGGATTTAAAAACAGGGAAACATTTTTTTCTTGGGGGGTTTTTTGGGAAAGACAAATTATTTGTTGGAGCAGACGGTTAACTTCTGGTTTAAAAACCCCATTTTTTAAATTTTTTCAAAAGGGCCCGAAATTTTTTCAAGAATCTTTTTCCCCTAAAATTTACAAACTGATTAAAACCCTAAGATCTACTTTTGGTCTCATCTACACAGTTTTACAAAAAAATCTCCTTCAATTTTGTTGTAATACAATTTGGGATTAATCAATTTTTCTATTCTCTAAAGCCTTTTAAATAAATTTAAATTTACAGTAATTTTACATTTTTTTTATTCATTAATTTTCCCAAACACTTATTATAAAGCCTTGGTTTCAAAGGGCTTTTCTAGCCTGTAATGATGCCCTTTTTTTACTCCCCATAATTCCCCCCTAGTTTTTTCTTTTTAAAATTAATTTCCCCCAAATTTTCCCGCCATGATGCAATGTTTTTAAATTCAACTTTATTAATAAAACTGAAAATTTCAACTACAACCTGATACAACTTACCCTTTGAAAAATCCTAGCTACTTGAGCTTAGGGAATTACATTAAGAAAATTAAATAAACTTCAAATGTACATTAATACCCAAAAAAACCTTTTTGCCAGACTTGGGTTATCAAAATTAATATTTATACAAATTAAAAATCCTTGGGCCCCCCTAGCAAAAAATTTAAAATTAAAACACATTAATATATCAATTTCCATCAATTTTATATAAATCTTGGCCAAAAAATTTTCCCCTTAAAACAAAATTAAAAAATTAAAACAAATTCATATAAACTTAGCCAGACTTGGGCTTATCAAAAATTTAAAAATTGTAAAAATTTTAATCCACTACACATTAAAAAAATTTTTGAATTTAAAATCCATCTCCTTCTGTTCAAATTTTAAATATAATTATTAAGTAATTTTAAATAATTAAAACTTCACTAATTACCTCCGGTTCAGAAGGAAACCAAACCCGGCAAATTAAAAAGTGGAAAAAATTGCATTTATTAAATGTATCATTTTTGACTTAAAAAATTTAAAAGGATAATTATTTAATTTTTGGGGGGGGGGGTTTGGGGGGGAATTTGGGGGGGGGGAAAAATTTTTTTTCCCCCTTGGGGTTTTTGGGGGGGATTTAAATTTTTTTTGGGTTTTTGGGGGAAAAACCTATTAATTTTTATAAAAAAAAAGAAACATCACCAGGAATTCTGGTTTAAAATTTTTAAAAAATTTTGGAATTTTATATTAAAAAATAATAAAAGATTACATTTTATATAATTATATATATATAAATATAAAAATATATATAAAATTTTAAAATATATATATATATATATATATATATAAATATAATGGGAGTACTGGAGGCGGCTATTTGGGCCTTCCAAAGGTCCGCCTTTTCAAAAACTAGGTGTTTCCTTTTCCGGGCTAAAGGGTTTTTTCTGAGCGCTGTAACAAAGGGGGCCGGCTTTTCACCAAACCCATTGCTAATAAACCTTTTTTTTCCCCACCCATAGGGTAAGACCCTTTTTTACACCAATGGGGCTAAAAGAAACCCTTTAAACCCCCCGCGACCCCCCCCCCCCCCCCCCCCCTCCCCCCGCCCCCCCCCCCACCCGCGCCCCCACCCCCCGCCCCCCCGTGCCCCCCCCCGCCCCCCCCCCCCCCTTTTGGGGGCCCCCAACCCCCAAACCCCCCCGCGCCCTCGGCCCCCCCGCCCGGCCCCGCCCTCCCCCCCCGCTGCGCCTTCTGCCGCGTCGTCCGGGGATCGCCGCCCCTTTTCGGGGGCCCCGAAATTTTTTTTCTGATTTTTTTTTTTTAATTTTTTTGTGCTCCTTTCCCCGGGTCAAAAATTTTTTGGGGTTCCCCCCCCCCCCACTTTCACCCCCAATTTTTCTCGATAATACCAAGACTTTCCCTTCCCAAGGATAAGTTTTTCTCGATAATTTCCCAAAACCCATCTCCCGGATCAAGTTTTTTTGAAACCCCCCCTATGGGTTTCCCAAATTTTTTATGAAAAACCTTTGGATCAATTTTTTTTTTTCCCAAAATACAAAGACTCCATCTCCTTGGATCGAGTTTTTTTGGATTCTCCCCCCCTGGGGGGAAGCATTCAAATGAAATCCTCCTATTTGGGGGATGGTGCCCCCCTCTCTTACTTTCAGGTTTAAACAAGTTTGACGGGCAGTAATTTTCCCTCATTAAAATTAAAAGAACAAAAAGTGTGTTTACCCCCGGGGGTCATTTACGCACGGGATGACCTCAGGAAAATACAAGCTGAATCTTTCGACTTTTCCCCTATGTCAGTGACGTCACGCGAGGGGCCCCACAAAGCCTCACTTTCTTTGGGCCCCCTTCGAAACCCCCTCATAAACATTTTAATACTCACAAAAATACCTTTTAACATTTCCCAAAACAACACGAAACCCTTCCAAAATATCATTTTTAATACTCCCAAAAAAAGATTTGACAGCTCTAATTTTTTCTGCCCCTTTACACATTTTATTAAATTACAAACCCCCCCACAAAAACTGGGGGCCCCCCGCGTTTCCCGACCCTTTAAAAACATATCACAAAAACAAAATCAAACATTTAAAATTTGATTTATCACCAAAAAAACCCAAAAAAACAATTACCTTTAAAACTTCAAAAACAAACATTCGAAACCCCCCCAAAACACCTCTGAAAACTCCCCAAAAACCCCCCTTTAATTTTCTCCTGCACATCATTTGAACACCTTCAAAAACACCTTTGAAAATTTCCAAACAACACTGAAAAACCTTTTTAAAAAACCATTTTTAGTACTTTTCCCCCAAAAAACACCACTTTAATACTACTAAAACACCACTTTAATACACTCCCAAAAAACCAAACCCAAAAACAAACCCAAAAACTAAAGAACAAAACAACCCACATCCCACAACACCCAAACCCCCCAAAACCCCCATCACCCACAACCCCCCACAATTTTTTTCTCGTTTTAAAAAAATAATTTTTATTTTAGAAAAAGGGCACAACCCAAAAACCCCCCTTAAACATCTTTATTTGGGATCTCAAATTTGACAACAAAAACCCCCCAAAACCCAAAATCCCACAACCCCCAACCTACAACACCCACAAACCCCACAACACACACAAACCCCCATCACCCACACCCCCCCAATTTTTTTCCCCGTTTTTTTAAATAATTTCATCAGAAAGTCCAAAAACAACACACTTTATAACGTCTTTTTTTGGAAACCCAACCTAACCCTTTTTAAACCAACCTAAAACCCAAAACCCAACCTAACCCCTTTAAACCAACCTAATAAAACCATCCCTTTAAACCAACCGAACCTAACCTAACCAAACCAAACCAAACCAAACCGAACCCCAAACCCCAAACCCAAAACCCAAAACCCAAAAACCCCAAACCCCCCCCAAAAACCCAACCTAACCTAACCTAACCTAACCCCAACCTAGACTAAACCCACCTAGCCTAACCTAACCTAACCTAACCTAACCTAAACCGAACCTATCCTAACCTAACCTAACCTAAAACCAACCTAACTCAAATTCACAAAAAATCAAAGTAAAACCAAATATTCACAAAATTCTAAAAACCACCTAACCCACCCCACAAAACAAAACCTAAAACCCAAACCCAACCTAACCTAACCTAACCAAAACCTAACCTAACCAAATTTTACTAAAAACAAAATTTAAACCCAAAAAATTCACACAAAATTCTATAACCCCCCTAACACACACACACACACACACCTAACCTAACCTAACCCCAACCAAACCCAACCTAACCCCAACTCAAAATTTACTAAAAATTTAATGTAACCAATATTCACCAAAAATTTTATAACCACCTAACACACACACACACACACCTAACCTAAAACCCTTTTAACCCAACCTAACTAACCCAAACCCAACCTAGCCCCAAACCCAAAACCCAAAACCCAACCTAACCTAACCTAAACCTACCCGGCCTAACCTGACCTAACCTAACCAAACCGAACCAACATTTAAACCCAACCAACCTAACCTAACCCCAACCCATCCATCCTAACGTAACCTAACCTAACCTAACCAAAACCCTTAAAACCCAACCTATCCTCCCCCTTTAAACCCACCCCCAACCTAACCTATCCTAAAAACCCAACCAAACCTATCCTAACCCAAAACCCAACCCCAACCTAACCTAACCTAACCTATCCCTATCCATCCAACCTAACCTAACCTAACCAACCGAACCTAACCTAACCAAAAACCTAACCTAACCTAACTCAAATACACTAAAATCACTGTAAACCATGAATTCCAAAAATATGAATAACAAAACACCAACACCAACCCACCACACACACCCAAACACACACCCAACAACCCCAAAAACCACTTTCCGCACACCCACACACCCACACCTCATTTTACTTTAACACCTTCAAAACCTCTAAATACATTTTTTAACCCACCTTTCTCAATATCCTCATCCAAAAACCTTTTATCATCTCACACAGAAAAACCCCCAAGATTACTTCAAACACTCCATAAAAAATTTTGAATACTCACAAAAACCCTTCGAACATTCCCAAACAAACACTGAGCATTTCCAAAATATCTTTTAAATACCCCCCAAAAAAAAATTTTTTCATTTTTAAATTTATCTACACTTACCATTTCATTAACTGAAATTTAACAACACATCCCCATTACCCCCTCAGCCCCAGACTTTACAACTAACACAAAAACTAACTCAGCACTTATTCTTGAACTTTTACCATACTAACAAAACGTCAACTTTAAACCAACCGATCACCACTGATCTTTTTCAAAAAAACTGCACATCATTTAAACCCCTTTTCAAAAAACCCATAAAACCCCCAATACCCCAAAACATACTAAATTACACCAAATCACCGTAAAAAATCACGACCCAATTTCCACATCACCCCATCTTATACATTTCATTCGAAAATTTTAAGACATGAGACATACACACCAAATCTAAGACTTTTCATACCCATTTATGCTGCATATAATTTCCCACCCCCAATCATCCCTAAAACATCCTTCTTTTTTTCATTCCGTATATCCCAACTGTTTTAACCCCGAGGGCCCATCATGACATTAGGAGCCGAGTGTATGGGTGTGTTGAGTGGTGAGGTTGCTCTGGCTCCTACGTCGTGATGGGCCCCTGGGGGGTTAAAAAAACTCTAGGAATATAGGGAAGAAAAAGGGAAAGGATTTTTTGGGGATGAGTGGAGGAAATGTATATCAGTATAAAGCGTATGAAATGTCTTAGATTTGGGTGTATTCCATGTTTTAAAATTTTTGTGAAGAAAGTAAAAGATGTGGGTGTTTTAAAAAGGGTGATCGTGATTTTGACGGTGATTTGGTATAAACAGTGTGTTTTGGGAGTTTGGGAGGTGTTTGATGGTGTTTTTGAAGGTTTCAAATGAGGCAGAGTATTTTTTGAAGAAGATCAGGGGTGATCAAGTTGGTTAAAAGTTATCAGGTGTTTAATATGGTAATGTCTCATGACATAAGGTCTGAGTTATTTTTTGTTTTAATTTTTGTAAAGTCGGGAGACTGAGGGAGTATATGGTGGAGTGTTTGTAATTCATTTAAAATTGAAATTTTTAAGTGTAGATAAATTAGAAGATAAACTTATTTGGGAGTAATAAAAATGATATTTTTGGAAGTGTTTTCTGTTTTTTGGAAATGTTCGAAGGTGTTTATTATTCAAATGTTTTATGGAGTGTTCGAAGTAATTTTGGGGGTTGTTCTGTATGAGATGAAAATTGTATGAGAGATATTGAAAAAAGGGGGTCTCAAGATGTAGAAAAGGTTTTTGAAGGTATTCAAAGGGGGTGGTGTGTTTTGGTGTGTTGTGTGGTGTGTGGTGTGTGTGTGTTAGGGGGTATAGATTTTTTGTGAATATCATGGTTACAGTATTTTAGTTTTTTTGATTTGGGGTTGGGTTGGTTAGGTTAGGTTAGGTTAGGTTAGGTTAGTAGGTTAGGTTGGGGGGGTTTTTAGGATGGGTTTCGGTTAGGTTAGGTTGGGTTAGCTGGGTTAGGATAGGTTCGGTTAGGGTTAGGTTAGGAAGGTTAGGCAGGTTAAGTTGGGATAGGTTGGGTTAATTAGGTAGGGTACAACGGGTTGAAACAAGGTGGGTTGGGTGTGAGTTACCACCACCAATAACACAATGGGAGTGGCGTCCTGGGGGGGGCTCGTCGGACGTGTGGGGTTGCATCGGGGTTTTGGGGAGGAGGAGCCTTAGATATTGCAAATAGGTTTTTTTTGTTGAAAGTTTATAAAAATGAGTGTTTTCTTGTGAAAAAAGTGATTTTTTGGGGAAAGTGAACATGGGTGATTGTAGTTGGGGGTTTGCTTAGATTATGTGGTACAAGATATGCTTTCGTTTGAGGGTGATCATGTACAAGTGTTTTCGTATTGGGGGTTTGGGTTTTCATTTTTTTTTTTTTATGCTAAAAATGGGGGGGGAGTTTTTGGGTTATAGTGATTTGAGGGGATTTCTATAAAAAGGATTTGGATAGTGATTTAAATTTATTTCTGGTGATTTTGACGGTGATTTTATAACAGTAGTGATTTTGGGATTTTCGGGGTTTTTGATGGTTTTTTTTTTGAAGGTGTTCAAATGATTGCAGAGGTGTTCAAAGTAAAGTGATTTGTGTGTGTGTGGTGGGGGGTGTGATGATTACTTAAACTACCTTGGGTGTAACCCATTACATGGTTCCGGGGGGAAGGGGTTTACCTGGAGTGAGTTCCGGGTCAACGCCCCCGCGGCCCCGGGCTGTGACCACCCCTTTGGGCAGTGTCCCAGGATGCGACCCACCCAGTCGCTAACACCCAAGTACCCTTTTACTATGGGGAACCCTAGACAACAGGGAAAGAAACACTCCAATGTTTCACTCTGGGTGGGAATCGAACCCAGGCCCTCACCGTGTGAACGAGAGCGTTAACCACCAGGGGCCCCCAGAGCCTGGGGGTCTACAAAAATCTGACCAATACTTTTGGGGGGGGACCCATAAACTCAAGGAGTCTCTCAGAGCGAGGAATGGTTTCTGTTCGGAAATCGATAAATATTTTTACCATTGAGTGTGTTTACCAACAAGAAAATAATGTACGATTTTTTAAAATAAAGTTTTCAAAACTAAATTTTTGGGAAATATCCAAAAATGGGGTCTTAAAGTAATTCGGAGTCTCAAAGTATTTTGGAAATGTTTCCCTGTGTTGTGTTTGTGTGTGGTTTGTGGTGGGGTGTGTGTGTGTGTGTGTGTGTGTGTGGTGTGTGTGTGTGTGTGTGTGTTAGGTGGCATACAGTTTTGTGAATATCTTGGTTACAGTGATTTTAGTGGATTTGATTTTAAATTTGGTTAGGTTAGGTTAGGAGGTTAGGCTGGTTAGGAAATTAGGTTAGGTTTAGGTAAGGTTTTTAGGTTTGGTTAGGTTAATTAGGTTTTGTTGGTTGGAAGTTAGGTTAGGTTAGGTTAGGTTTTAATTAAGTTAGGGGATATTAGGTTTGGGTTTGGTTTGGGTTTTTGGTTGGTTTCTAGGTAGGTTAGGTAGGTTAGGGTAGGTTGGCTAGGTTAGGATAGGTTAGGCTAGGTTAGGAAAGGGTTTGTGTTTGGAAGGTTTGGTTTAAATTTTGGTTAAGTTTGGTTAGGTTAGGTTTTGGATAGGGTTTGGTTTGGTTTGGGTTTGGGTTAGGATAATTAGGTTAGGTTAGGGTTTGATAGGTTTGGATAGGGTTTGGTTTGGTTAGGTTTTCGATAGGTTAGGATAGGTTTTGGCTAGGTTAGGATAGGTTTGGATGGTTAGGGTTTAAAGGTTTGGATGTTAGGGTTTGGTTTGGTTAGTTAGGTTTTTGTTCGGTTCGGTTTGGTTAGGTTAGGTTAGTTAGGGTTTGGCAGGTTAGGAAGGGTTTGGTTCGGTTACTTTGGTTAGGTTTGGTAAAGAAGGGTTGGTTGGTTCGGTTTAGGGTTTAAATTGGGTTGGTTAGTTTTTGGTTTTGGTTAGGGGGGGATAGGTTGGTTAGGTTAGGTTAAGATGTTTGGTTTTGGATAGTTGGTTAGGAGGAATGTTGGGGGGTTTTTGGGTTTAGGTGGAAGGTTTTGGATAGGGTTGGCAGGTAATAGGAAGAATTTTTAGGTTTAATAAATTAGGAAGTTGGGTTTTGGTTATGTATGTTATTTTTAAGAAGAAGAAAGTTTGTTCTTTTTTTAGGAGGAAAAGGTTTAATGTTAAGGGGTTTGGTTCGGTTTTGGTTGGGTTTGGGGTTGTTTGGATTTACCGTTGGGTTGGTTTGGGTTGGTTGGGTTAGGTTAGGGTTTGGAAGGTTTTGGTGGTTGGTTAAAGGGGTTTTTGGGTTTAGGTTGGATTGTTATTGGTTTTTGGGTTAAAAAGGGTTGTTGGTTGATTTGTTCGGTAGGGTTTTTAGGTTAGGTTAGGGGAGGAGCAGGGGAAAGGTAGCGGGAGGTTTTTGGTAGGTTCGGTTCGGTTTTAAAGGTGGGTTTGGATGTTTTTTTTTGTTGTTTGGGGTTGGTGTTTGGTTTGGTGTGTTTGGGGGTTATAGATTTTTTGAAACGGTTTCTGATTTTTTGTGGAGAGGGGTTGGTTAGGTTAGTAGGTTTTAGGTTGGGTTTGGTTAGGGGTTAGGGAGGTGGTTTTTAGGGTTGTAATTAAATTTGGGTTATTAGTTTAAATTAGGAAAATTATTTTTTTTTTGGGTTTTTTTTTTGGGTTTTGGGGTTTGGGTTTTTTTGGGTTTTTTTGGTTATTTTAAAATTTAGGTTTATTAAGTTGGGTTTTGGGTTTTTTGGGTGGGTTTTTTTTGGGTTGGGTTTGGGGGGGGGTTTTTTTAATTATTATTAAATATTTTTTTATTATTTTGGAAGTATAAATTTGTATTTTTTTATTTTGGGAGGAGGTTTTGGTTTGGTTTTGGGGGTTTGGTTGTTTGGGTTTTGTGGTGTTTATTAAGAGGAATTCTTTTACTGATTTTTGGAATTTTAATTATAAAGAATTTTGGTTAAAAAATTATTTTTTTTTTTTCAAAAGGTGTTGGGGAATTTTGGGTGAAAAGGTGAATAGGGGGTTGGGAGGGGTTGTATTAGAAAAAATTTTGTAGGGGTTTTCTGAATAAAAAGGAAATTTTGAAAAATTTTGAAAATTTAGTTTGAAAAAGGGTATTTTAAAAAAAAGGGTTTGAAAAAATTTGAATTTGGGTGTGGTTATTGAACGTTAAATCTTTTTTGGTCAAGGAATGGTATAAAATTTAAAATAATTTTTAAAAAATTTTTTTAAACTTAAGATTAGAAAAAGAAAAATGAAAAAAAATTTTATTGTTTTTTTTGTCGAAATAGGGGTCTAAAAGTGGATAATTTTTGTTTTTGGGAAATTTTTTTGGGGAAAAAATTCAAAAAAAAAAGGGGGTTTTTATTTTTAAAAATTATTATTTTTTTTGGTGTTTTATTATTTAGGGGGTTTTAAAAAAAGGGTTATTTGGGTATAAATTGTTTTAGACAAAAATGGTAAAGTTTGGTTTTTGTTTTTGTTTTTCTGATGAATTATTAAAACGGAAAAAATTTTGGGGTGGGTGGGTTTTGGGGTTGTTTAAATAGGTGAAAAATTTGTGGTGTTTTTGGATTTTCTGATAAATTATTTAAAAAACGAAAAAAAAAATTGGGGGTGTGGGTGTTGTGGGTGTTGTGGTGTTTGTGGGTGTTGGGGGTTTGTGGGTTTGGGGGTGTTTTTTGTCGAACTAGAGAACCGAAAAAGATGTTATAGGGGGTTGTTTTTGGCCCTTTTTTCGAGAAATTAAAAACAGAAAAAATTGTGGGGTGTGGTGTTGGGTGTTGTGGGTTTTTTGGGTGTTTTGTGACTAGAGATACCGAAAAAGGGGGGTTATAATTTGGGGTTTTGTTTTTTGGACTTTTTCTGATGAAATTATTTTAAAACGGGAAAAAATTGGGGGGTGGGGTGATGTGGGTATGTGGGTGATGTGGGTATGTGGGTTTTTTTGGATGTGGGTATTGTGGATGTGGGGTTTTGATCTATTTTATGGTGATTTTGGGGGTTTTTTTTGAGTGTTTTAGTGGTTTTTAGTAGAATTCTTGGGTATTTGGGAGTCTAAAAGGGGTGTTTTGGAATTTTTCAGTGTTTGTTTGAAATGTTAAAAGGGGTTTTTTTTGAAGGTTTTTAAAAATGATGTCGGGAGTACTTAAAAGGGGTTCTGGGAGTATTCAGAGGTGATTTGGGGGGGTTCGAATGATGTTTTTTGAAGTATTTAAAGGAAATTTGATGGGTTTTTTTGGTAGATCAAAGTAAAGTGTTTGAGTTAGTTTTTGGATAAGTTGTGAAGTCTGGGCTGAGGGAGGAGTTTGCGGGATATTTTTAAATTTAATGAAATGTTAAGTGAGAAAAATTAAGCTGTCAAATCTTATTGGGAGTATCAAAATGATTTTTTGGGAAGTGTTTCAGTTTGTTTGGAAATGTTAAAAGGGTTTTTTTGGTGATATTCAAATGATTTATATAGTGTTTTGAAGTGAAAAGTAAAGTGAGTTGGGGGGCCCCATGGGTGACGTCACTGACATGGGGGAAAGCGACAAGATTCACTTGTATGTGTGAGGTCATCACGGACGCACTGCCCGCCGAGTAAACACTTTTTTTTATTTTCATTTAATTTAATGAGGGGAAATACTACGTCACACTTTTTTTAAACCTGTAGTAAGGAGAGCACCATGCCCCCCTAGGAGGAGTTCTTTTAATGCTTACCCCCCCGAGGGGGGGAATCCAAAAAAAAACCCATCCAAGAGTGGAGTCTTTGTTTATCGAGAAAAAAAAAAAATTGATCCAAGGGAACATAAAAATTTTGAAACCCCATAGGGGGGAAACCAAAAAACTTTATCCGAGAGATGGGGTCTTTGGGATTATCGGAAAATTGTCCATGGAGGAGTCTTGGTATTTCGAAAAAATTGGGTGAAAATGGGAGGGGGGAACCTCAAAAATTTTGATCCGAGGGGAAACACAAAATTAAAAAAAAAAAATCGGAAAAAAAATTCGGGGCGCGGGGGGGGATCCGGGCGAGCTGAGAAGGGACAGCAAAGGCCAGGCAGGGGGCGAGGGGCCGGGCGGGGGGTGAGGGGGGGCGGCGGGGCCCGGGGGGGTCGGGCGACGGGGGGGGTGCGCAGGGGGGGCGCGGGGTTCGCGGGTGGGGGCGCGGGGGGGCGCGGTGGGGGCGCGGGGGTCGCGGGGGGGTCAAGGTCATTACACATGGGTGAAAAAGGTCATTAAACACATGTAAAAAAGGTCTTTGCACAAGGTGGGGAAAAGCCGGCACCCCTTTTTTACGCGCTCAGAAGAAAACCCCAGACCGGAAGAACACCTAGGTGTGAAAAGGCGGGACCTTTTTGGGAACCACTGGGGCCGCCTCCAGTACTACTTAAATAAATTTTATAAATATATATATAAATATAAAAATTATATAATATAAATATATTTTATAAATT
>NW_026490927.1:0-22133 GCF_026875155.1 Cherax quadricarinatus
ACAGCTGTTAAAAATTGACCATTTGTCGGGAAAACCTTCCAGCTCTGCACCCAACATCTTGCTCCTGGGGGATTTAAATTTAAGGGCACCAAAATGGGGGAAAATAAGCAAATAATATTTTTTGCGTTAACCCCAGGGGGCAGCTCTGATAAAAACTCACACTCACGCGAGTTTTAAAAATCTCTCCAAAATTAAATTTTAAAACCCAGCAAATAATAGAGCCTACTAGACTGGAGAAACACTAGACCTCATCTCACTAAAAATGATGATCTGATAAGAAATATCACCATATCAAAAACAATATACTCAGATCACAACATAATTGAGGTTCAGTCATGTATGCGCGGAGCCCCAACCGACATAATAAAGATTAGTCACGAGGGAGCATTCACCAAATTCAACTTCAATAACAAAAACATAAAGTGGGACCAAGTAAACCAAGTCCTAACCGATATAAGCTGGGAAGATATACTAAGCAACACAGACCCCAACTTATGCCTAGAACAGATTAACTCGGTGGCACTCGATGTATGCACAAGGCTTATTCCTCTAAGAAAAAGGAGGAGTAGATGTAAAACAGAAAGAACAGGCGCTCCCTTTACAGGCGACGGAAAAGAATAACAGAGCGGCTAAAAGAGGTCAATATATCTGAAATGCGTAGGGAGACACTGGTCAGAGAAATAGCAAGCATCGAACTTAAGCTAAAAGAATCCTTTAGGAGTCAGGAATCGCGGGAAGAACTAAAAGCCATAAATGAAATCGAAGAAACCCAAAGTATTTTCTTCTCCTATGCCAAATCAAAATCGAGAACAACGTCCAGTATTGGGCCCCTACTTAAACAAGATGGGTCCTACACAGATGACAGCAAGGAAATGAGTGAGCTACTCAAGTCCCAATATGACTCAGTTTTTAGCAAGCCGCTAACCAGCTGAGAGTCGAAGATCAAAATGAATTTTTATGAGAGAGCCAACAAAATTTGATTAACACAAGCCTATCCGATGTTTATCCTGACGCCAAATGACTTCGAACAGGCGATAAATGACATGCCCATGCAAATCTGCCCCAGGGCCAGACTCATGGAACTCTGTGTTCATCAAGAACTGCAAGAAGCCCCTATCACGAGCCTTTTCCATCCTATGGAGAAAGGGAGCCCTGGACACGGGGTCGTCCCACAGTTACTAAAAACAACAGACATAGCCCCACTCCACAAAGGGGGCAGTAAAGCAACAGCAAAGAACTACAGACCAATAGCACTAACATCCCATATCATAAAAATCTTTGAAAGGGTCCTAAGAAGCAAGATCACCACCCATCTAGAAACCCATCAGTTTTCACAACCCAGGGCAACATGGGTTTAGAACAGTCGCTCCTGTCTGTCTCAACTATTGGACCACTACGACAAGGTCCTAAATGCACTAGAAGACAAAAAGAATGCAGATGTAATAATACAGACTTTGCAAAAGCCTTCGACAAGTGTGACCATGGCATAATAGCGCACAAAATGCGTGCTAAAGGAATAACAGGAAAAGTCGGTCGATGGATCTATAATTTCCTCACTAACAGAACACAGAGAGTAGTCGTCAACAGAGTAAAGTCCGAGGCAGCTACGGTGAAAAGCTCTGTTCCACAAGGCACAGTACTCGCTCCCATCTTGTTCCTCATCCTTATATCCGACATAGACAAAGGATGTCAGCCACAGCACCGTGTCTTCCTTTGCAGATGACACCCGAATCTGCATGACAGTGTCTTCCATTGCAGACACTGCAAAGCTCCAGGCAGACATCATCCAAATCTTTCAGTGGGCTGCAGAAAACAATATGAAGTTCAACGATGAGAAATTTCAATTACTCAGATATGGTAAACATGAGGAAATTAAATCTTCATCAGAGTACAAAACAAATTCTGGCCACAAAATAGAGCGAAACACCAACGTCAAAGACCTGGGAGTGATCAATGTCGGAGGATCTCACCTTCAAGGACCATAACATTGTATCAATCGCATCTGCTAAAAAATGACAGGATGGATAATGAGAACCTTCAAAACTAGGGAGGCCAAGCCCATGATGACACTCTTCAGGTCACTTGTTCTATCTAGGCTGGAATATTGCTGCACACTAACAGCACCTTTCAAGGCAGGTGAAATTGCCGACCTAGAAAATGTACAGAGAACTTTCACGGCGCGCATAACGGAGATAAAACACCTCATTATTGGGAGCGCTTGAGGTTCCTAAACCTGTATTCCCTGGAATGCAGGAGGGAGAGATACATGATTATATACACCTGGAAAATCCTAGAGGGACTAGTACCGAACTTGCACACGAAAATCACTCACTACGAAAGCAAAAGACTTGGGCAGACGATGCACCATCCCCCCAATGAAAAGCAGGGGTGTCACTAGCACGTTAAGAGACCATACAATAAGTGTCAGGGGCCCGAGACTGTTCAACTGCCTCCCAGCACACATAAGGGGGATTACCAACAGACCCCTGGCAGTCTTCAAGCTGGCACTGGACAAGCACCTAAAGTCAGTTCCGGATCAGCCGGGCTGTGGCTCGTACGTTGGTTTGCGTGCAGCCAGCAATAGTAACGTATGTGTATATTTCCAAGGATAATCCCAAAAAAGGTCAGACGAAGTGATATATATTTCCAATGGAGTCTTTTTAATCATTACATTATTAAAAGTTTAGCTTTAAGAAACAATATAAATCATTCATAATTATAACCTTAAAATTTAAAACAACTAAGTAGCTCAGCTGCGTGAAAAATCAGTTACGGTAAACAGGAACAATTGGAAGAAAGAGAAATAAATTGTTTATATGAATACTATAGATAATCAGCTTACAGTAATATGTACACTAATGTTAACCAATACAGAAATTCACTCGTAGTTTCTGTAGCTTCATTCACAGGGAACTTTTTAGATCTCTTAGACATCACAATGAGTACACTAACAAGTCTATAGTTACTGACATCAGATCTTCTCTTTTCCTTGATAAGTTGACCAAAGCCAGACTTGTTTGCCTGGTCAACCAGGAAAATATGATCTAAATGCTACCCTATGTGACCCAAACGTTACCCTATGTGACCCAAACGTTACCCTATGTGACCCAAACGTTACCCTATGTGACCCAAACGTTACCCTATGTGACCCAAACGTTACCCTATGTGACCCAAACGTTACCCTATGTGACCCAAACGTTACCCTATGTGACCCAAACGTTACCCTATGTGACCCAAACGTTAACCTATGTGAATCAAACGTTACCCTTTGTGACCCAACGTTAAGAGACCTACCTAAGATCAAATAATGCTATAAATGTAACCCAAATATGATCCTTTGTGACTTTAATATGATTTGACGTGACCCTATGTGACCCAACTTGATCCTACATAACCCTATGTGACCCAAATTGATCCTACGTGACCCTATGTGACCCAAATTGATCCTACGTGACCCTATGTGACCCAACGTGATCCTACATGACCCTATGTGACCCAGATTGATCCTACGTGACCATATGTGACCCAAATTGATCCTACATGACCCTATGTGACCCAAATTGATCCTACCTGACCCTATGTGACCCAAATTGATCCTACGTGACCCTATGTGCCCCAAATTGATCCTACGTGACCCTATGTGACCCAAATTGATCCTACCTGACCCTATGTGACCCAAATTGATCCTACCTGACCCTATGTGACCCAAATTGATCCTATCTGACCCTACGTGACCAAAATTGATCCTACGTGACTATGTGACCCAACGTGATCCTACATGACCCTATGTGACCCAAATTGATCCTACGTGACCCCATGTGACCCAAATTGATCCTACCTGACCCTATGTGCCCCAAATTGATCCTACGTGACCCTATGTGATCCAAATTGATCCTACGTGACCCTATGTGACCCAACGTGATCCTACATGACCCTATGTGACCCAAATTGATCCTACGTGACCCTATGTGACCCAAAGTGATCCTACCTGACCCTATGTGCCCCAAATTGATCCTACGTGACCCTATGTGATCCAAATTGATCCTACGTGACCCTATGTGACCCAAATTGATCCTACATGACCCTATGTGACCCAAATTGATCCTACGTGACCCTATGTGACCCAAATTGATCCTAAGTGACTTAAATGCGACCTTGTGACTGACCTTAGATGTAACTGTTTCAAAAATATGATTAATAAGCATTAATAAGCTTCAAAATATTGATTCAATATAACGATCAAAAATTATTTAGATGCTTCAAAATCATTAATAAACATTTCAGTTTTTAAAATAAATCATTTAATTTAAAAATTAATAAGAACTGAGCTGCTTCATAATAAGGTTTTAATAAGCATTTAGTTTTTTTTCAAAATAATGATCAGTAAGCAGGTATGTGATACTAAATGATGATTAATAACTATCAAGGTAATTCAAAATGAGTAATAAATATCTAGGTAATTCAATATAATGATTAATAAATATCTAGAATATTCAAAATCATGAGTAATAAGAATCTAGAAATTTCAAAATTCTTGAGTAATAAGTATCGAGATAATTCAAAATCATGAGTAATAAGTATCTAGAAATTTCAAAATTCTTGAGTAATAAGTATCGAGATAATTCAAAATCATGAGTAATAAGTATTAAGGTGTTTTAAAATAATGATTGATAAGCATTTAAGACATCATATAAATATATTGTATATACAACCAGCTCTCTTATAAATCTATGGCTATTTCATAATAATGATTAATAAGCATTTAGTTTTAAAAATAATGATAAATTAGCACATATGTGTTAAAAATGATGATTAATAAGTATCTAGGTAATTAATAAGTATTTAAGAGTTTCAAATTAATGAGTAATAAACATTTAGACATTTCTCATAAAAATCTTTTTATACAGACAGCTGTTATAAACTCTGCTATATACACTCACCTCTCATATATCTCCTCAGCTCCTCTACATAAGGTCAGCTCTCTTATTAAGCTCCTCTATATAAGGTCAGCTCTCTTATTAAGCTTCTCTATATAAGGTCAGCTCTCTTATTAAGCTCCTCTACATAAGGTCAGCTCTCTTATTAAGCTTCTCTATATAAGGTCAGCTCTCTTATTAAGCTCCTCTACATAAGGTCAGCTCTCTTATTAAGCTCCTCTACATAAGGTCAGCTCTCTTATTAAGCTTCTCTATATAAGGTCAGCTCTCTTATTAAGCTCCTCTACATAAGGTCAGCTCTCTTATTAAGCTCCTCTACATAAGGTCAGCTCTCTTATTAAGCTCCTCTACATAAGGTCAGCTCTCTTATTAAGCTTCTCTATATAAGGTCAGCTCTCTTATTAAGCTCCTCTACATAAGGTCAGCTCTCTTATTAAGCTTCTCTATATAAGGTCAGCTCTCTTATTAAGCTCCTCTACATAAGGTCAGCTCTCTTATTAAGCTCCTCTACATAAGGTCAGTTCTCTTATTAAGCTCCTCTACATAAGGTCAGCTCTCTTATTAAGCTTCTCTATATAAGGTCAGCTCTCTTATTAAGCTCCTCTACATAAGGTCAGCTCTCTTATTAAGCTTCTCTATATAAGGTCAGCTCTCTTATTAAGCTCCTCTGTATAAGGTCAGCTCTCTTATTAAGCTTCTCTATATAAGGTCAGCTCTCTTATTAAGCTCCTCTACATAAGGTCAGCTCTCTTATTAAGCTTCTCTATATAAGGTCAGCTCTCTTATTAAGCTCCTCTACATAAGGTCAGTTCTCTTATTAAGCTCCTCTACATAAGGTCAGTTCTCTTATTAAGCTCCTCTACATAAGGTCAGCTCTCTTATTAAGCTTCTCTATATAAGGTCAGCTCTCTTATTAAGCTCCTCTACATAAGGTCAGCTCTCTTATTAAGCTCCTCTACATAAGGTCAGCTCTCTTATTAAGCTTCTCTATATAAGGTCAGCTCTCTTATTAAGCTCCTCTACATAAGGTCAGCTCTCTTATTAAGCTCCTCTATATAAGGTCAGCTCTC
The DNA here is from genome assembly GCF_026875155.1 of Cherax quadricarinatus. NCBI lineage: Eukaryota > Metazoa > Arthropoda > Malacostraca > Decapoda > Parastacidae > Cherax > Cherax quadricarinatus. Next base: position 6,008 of record NW_026490927.1, read on the forward strand.
TTATTAAGCTCCTCTACATAAGGTCAGCTCTCTTATTAAGCTTCTCTATATAAGGCCAGCTCTCTTGTTAAACTCCCCTATTGTTAATGCTGTTCTTGGTGTTGAACAGCGGTTTAGTGCCGAAAGGATATCGTAGGTTGCACAGGTGCGGCCGTAGACTAGGCTCGACTTTATTAATCCACACGTAGGTACAAGACGGGCAGAGTGAGGGAATGACTAGTAGCCAGTCCGTGGAGAGTAGGTTGTTGAACCCGTGAGGGTAGGTTGTTGAACCCGTGAGGGTAGGTTGTTGAACCCGTGAGGGTAGGTTGTTGAACCCGTGAGGGTAGGTTGTTGAACCCGTGAGGGTAGATTGTTGAACTCGTGAGGGTAGGTTGTTGAACCCGTGAGGGTAGGTTGTTGAACCCGGGGGGTAGGTTGTTGAACCCGTGAGGGTAGATTGTTGAACTCGTGAGGGTAGATTGTTGAACTCGTGAGGGTAGATTCTTGAACTCGTGAGGGTAGGTTGTTGAACTCGTGAGGGTAGGTTGTTGAACCCGTGAGGGTAGGTTGTTGAACTCGTGAGGGTAGGTTGTTGAACTCGTGAGGGTAGGCCGTGGAGTGAGACCGGGTAGGCTTCGCGTCTCACTGACCTGGGCAGGCCTACAGAGGGCAGCACCCTAGTGCCGCGGGATATGAATCAAGGAGACAGTACATGCTGTCTACACTATATAAGATCAGCTCTCTTATTAAGCTCCTCTATATAAGGTCAGCTCTCTTATTAAGCTCCTCTGCATAAGGACAGTTCTCTTATTAAGCTTCTCTGAATAAGGACAGTTCTCTTATTAAGTCCTCTGTATAAGGTCAGCTCGCCTATAAAGCTATTCTGTATATAGTCAGGTTTCTTATAAAGTTCCACCTAATAGACAGCTCAGACTTAATCCTACTGTCATCAAGGGTACGGCACTGATTAAGATGATCAGACTTGATCCTACTGTCATCAAGGATCCAACAAACGTGTTGATGCGGTAACAGAGGCAACTGACGACAAGTTTTGTGTAGTTGTTCTAGACGCTTTAAAGCTGATGTCTTCTGTAAATAAAACACGTCAATAATTACTTAAGATAGCAATGGCATCTACCATGTAGACAGCAATGACAACTACCATGAGGACAGCAACAGTAGTTACCATGAAGGGAAGATGAAACAAGTTACACAGACACTCACATACTTAATTTACAGTTGAGGGTTTTCTGAGCCAGGGAGACCAGTTGGTGCTGTTGGCTCTCTGGGATGCTGATGGTGGTGTTCAATGTGATGTATTCCGTCTTAACACTGTGGTGATCCAGGTAACGGATCATGTTTCTAATGTCCACTTCTGTCAATTTGCAGGGCTGACACGATATTCTAGAGAACCTGTTGATAATGACACACCTGTAGCTGCATGTGTACCAGATTTTGACTACATGTATGTAGTTACCTGTGTACTTTATGATGGCACACTTCTATTTGCCTGTATACGAGTTGACGATGACGCACCTGTAGTTACATATGCACCTACTGATGATGACATACCTGTTGTTACCTATGTACCTGTTCATCATGACACCTGTATTTGCCTGTGTACCTAATACTGATTACAACACTGTAGTTACCTTTGTACCCGTTGATTATGACAACTGTGTACCTGTTCAAGATGACTCGAACTGAAGTTATCCGTGTACTTGATGATTACACAACTGAAGTTACCTGTTTACCTCTTATTGATGAGGCAACTGAAGTTACCTGTGTACATGTTGATGATGATTCACCTATAGTTACTTGCTGCTGTTCAACATCTCCACCTTCCCTTCATCCAACTGTTGTTTTCAACACCAGGAATACTGTGCTCACCATAACAAGTCAAGTACTGTGTGGCTGTGATGAATGGTTTTGAAAAACCGACAAGTTGAAGAATTGAGACACTTTTGCAACACATGGGTTGCAAAAGTGTCTCAATTCTTCAACTTGTCGGTTTTTCAAAACCATTCATCACATCTGTCAGACACTGCAACATCTTGGGATCTTGGTACAAAGACTTCAACGCTTGCCCAACCTTTGGACGACGACCTACTTACACTAGTGGCAGTTCCCACTGTGATCCCGCCTCCTCCTGCTTCACCTCACCGTTCTGCAGTATATAAGCCACCTCTCTGGCCCTATGCTGCATTTCCTACAAGAGTGATGGACTGAACACATCGATTCCAGGTTGAGGGACTGATTACCTCAAACTTCTCCTCTCCTTACTGTGTGGCTGCATAGTTTCTTGTAGATTATAAGAACATAAGAACATAAGAATGTAGGAACACTGCAGAAGGCCTACTGGCCCATACGAGGCAGGTCCTTATCAAAACGACATCTACCCAAAGCTACTCAAGAAATAACTCCCGTACCCCTTGACACCAATCAAACCCAGCCCCTCCCACTCATATATTTGTCTAGTCTCTTCTTAAAGCTACCCAAGGTCCTAACCTCTATCACCCCACTGGGAAGACTGTTCCACGCATCTACAACTCTGTTAGAAAACCAGTACTTACCTATGTCCTTTCTAAATCTAAATTTATCCAACTTAAATCCATTATTCCTGGTTCTTACCTGGTTCGACACCCTCAGTACTTTATTAATGTCTCCCTTGTTTATGCCCGTCATCCACTTATACACTTCAATGATATCTCCCCTCATTCTACGCCTCTCCAGAGAGTGGAGATTTAAGGCTTTAAGTCTATCTTCATACGGGAGGTTCCTTACACAGTAAATCATTTTAGTCATTCTTCTCTGTATGTTCTCTAATGAGTCTATGTCCATCCTGTAGTAAGGGGACCAAAACTGAGCAGCATAATCTAAATGAGGCCTCACTGTAAAATAACTTTTGGACTTCTGTTGCTTATACTTCTTGAGATAAATCCAAGTAATCTGTTGGCCTTGTTGCGCACACGAGGCACTGCTGTCTTGGCTTTAGATTTCTGTTTACCGTGACTCCCAAGTCTTTTTCACATTCTGTATGACCAAGCTCTACTTCACCTAGATTATAGCTTCGAGGGTTATTTTCATTACCAAGGGCAAGTACCTTACACTTATCCACATTAAACTTCATCTGCCATTTCTCAGACCAAGACATTAATTTGTTCAAATCGTCCTGGAGTTCATTGATATCCTCCTCAGAGTGAATATAACGGCCTATCTTTGTATCATCAGCAAACTTACTCATGTCACTAGTAATCCTTCATCAAGGTCATTAATGTAAATTATGAACAATGAGAGGGCCTAAAACTGATCCTTGTGGAACGCCACTAGTGACTAATCCCCATTCAGATTTCACTCCATTAATGGTAACTCTCTGCTTTCTATTGGTAAGCCTTTGCCTCAATCCATGCTAGAACTTTACCTCCTATACCATGAGCTGCCACTTTTCTTAAGAGTCTCTTGTGAGGTACTCTGTCGAAGGCTTTACTAAAATCCAAATAAACAATATCATATTCCTTATCACTGTCAACTGCCTCAAATGTTCTATTGAAGAACGTCAGTAAGTTTGTCAGGCAGGAACGACCTCTCGTGAATCCATGCTGAGATTCATTTATCAAGTTATGCCTTCAAGGTGACTTCTGATAATGTCAGCTATAATTGATTCTAATAACTTGCCCACTATAGATGTCAGGCTTATTGGACGGTAATTTGAAGGAGTGGACTTATCCCCTGATTTGAATATAGGAACCACATTGGCCATCTTCCACATCTCTGGCACAACACTGGTAAGGATGGACGCATTGAATACACTCGTTAATGGCTGACTAAGCTCCATCTTGCATTCCTTAAGTACCCTTGAAAACAACTCATCGGGTCCAGGGGACTTATTTTGTTTCAGTTTGTCTATCTGTTTAATAACCATGTCCCTCGTGACAGTAATATTAGTTAACTAATTCATCAGGAACTAATAATTGTTAATTACTGGAATCTCATTTACATCTTCCTGTGTAAAAACTGACAAAAATAGTCATTAAATAAGGAACACATTTCCAGTTTCATTATCCGTCAGCTGTCCATTCCCAGATTTCAGAGGTCCTACTTTTCCTTCACCTTCGTCCTATACACTTGAAAGAACCCCTTTGGATTAGTCTTTGATTCATTAGCGACTCTAATTTCATAGTCACGTTTAGCCTTTCTAATCGCCTTTTTTACTTCTCTTTTAAGCTGAACATATTGGTCAGTAAGGTTAACCTCTCCTCTTCTGATGCGCCTATAAATTCCCCTTTTCTCCCTAATAGATGCTTTAACCTCCTGTTAACCCATTTGGGATCGTTATTATTAGACCTAATTTCTCTCTGGGGAATGTATATACTCTGGGCACTGTGTACATTATTAAGAAAACAATCATAAAAGCAGATCCCTTCATATTCATAAGTATGATTATCGTCAATAAAATCATTAGCTAGATAACCCCAATCAAGATTAGACAGATGTTCCCTAAGTCCATTATAATCGGCAGAACGAAAATCGGGATTTTTACTGTATTATCATTATTCTTGCATTCCCAATTAATGCTAAAGGTGATGGATTTGTGATCACTTGCGCCAAGCTCTTCAGTGATCTCCAGATTATTCACTAGTGTTTCCTTATTTGACAAGACTAGGTCTAGCAAATTATTACCCCTGGTAGGTTCAGTTACACTCTGTTTCAGAAAACAGTCTGAACTGTTTCCATGAAGTCACTGGACTCTAGATTACCTGTCCAAAGAATTCCAGTCAATTTGGCTAAAGTTAAAATCCCCTACTATGACTACGTTACTGTGTCCAGAAGCCCTAACAATTTCGTCCCAAAGAAGTCTCCCTCTATCGTGATCCAAGCCTGGAGGTCGGTATATTACACCTAGAATTAGTTTTTCTTGACCCTCCACGAACTCTACCCAAACAGACTCTGTTACTGCTCCATCTATTTTTATACCTTTTTTTTATGCAACAATTAATATTTTCTCGAACATACAATGCAACTCCTCCCCCCCTTCCCATTACATCTATCCACATTGAATAACTTAAATCCCTGAATATTACACATCAGCAGTCATATCCCGACTCTTTAAATCATACCACGTTTCAGTTAATGCAATGATATCAAAGTTCCCAGCACATGCTACCAAACGTAGTTCATTAATTTTATTTCTTGCACTTCGACTGTTAGCATAAAATACCATCATATGTTTTTTCTTCTGCACATTTTTCATATTCATCTTGTTTTTACACAATTTCTGAAATTATCATTACCCAGAGTTACTCCATGACAGTTATTATAAAGATTCTTAATATCAGAGCATAAGTCAATATATCCATACTCATTATTAATCATTTCTAAACCCATACCTCTAACTAATCCTAGTTTAAAGTCCTAACAACCCCCTCAACTGAGTTAGCAAGAAAACCCACACTTGCCCTGGATAAGTGAACCCCATCCCTGGCATACATGTCATTTCGGCCATAGAAGTTGTCCCAGTTGTCAATGAATGGTACTGCATTATCCTTACAGTGTTTATCCAGCCAACAATTAATACCAATTGCTCTGGACAACCATTCATTACCAACACCTCTTCTTGGCAAAATGCCACATATAACAGGGCGCCTCCCCTTCTTCCTAATCATGTCTATAGCTGTCCTGAACTTTCTAACTAAATCCTCACTTCTACGCTTGCCTACATCATTGCCTCCAGCACTGAGGCAAATAATAGGATTGATCCCATTACCGTTCATGATGTTGTCAAGCCGGCTAACAATGTCCTCCATCCCAGCCCCAGGAAAGCATACCCTTTGTCTCCTACTCCTGTCCTTCAAGCAGAATGCCCTATCATGTATCTAACCTGGCTATCCCCAACAACAACAATATTCTTACCTTCCTTGTCGTTCGTCGTGACGATCCCAGTAGTAGACTCACATTCGTCGGGTAGCACCGAGAATGCGTTGGAGGTTTCCACGGGAGTTTCCACAGCAGTCTCTTTCTTCTTCATCGTTTCTGGCTTTCCATTCGTCTTCTGATCGTCAACTTCGTCGTCCCCTGCTGTCCAGCCACTGACCACGATCCCTTCTTGACCTGAGGACTCGAAACAGGAGGACTACTACGAATCCTCTTGTTTTCCTCGGTCAATCGCCGTATCTCCATCTTCGCTGCCTTCAATTCTTCCTTAAGTTGCTGGTAAAGTTGCTCGATGGAGGGCATCTTGGTTCAGTCCACGGAGCAAACAAGACACTTCTTCACAGAGTTAAGTACAGGTCAGCACTCAAAGTACAGGTCACCACTCAAGAGCACACAAACAGGTCTTCACAGAGCTAAGTACACGTCACCACTGAGCTAAGTACACGTCACCACTGAGCTAAGTACACGTCACCACTGAGCTAAGTACAACGTCACCACTGAGCTAAGTAACGTCACCACTGAGCTAAGTACACGTCACCACTGAGCTAAGTACACGTCACCACTGAGCTAAGTACACGTCACCACTGAGCTAAGTACACGTCACCACTGAGCTAAGTACACGTCACCACCGTAGAATATCTTTGTGTTAGAAGCCTAGAACAGAGCCAGTTAACATATAAGGTAAATCTCTCCAGTGCTTAGGACTAATCTAGTAAATGATAGTGCCCTCTGAGTCAGAAAAAGGAAAAAAGAGTATAGTGAGAACAGGAAGTTGTGCATACACCCACCAGGAGGTTCATAGGTCTAAACATCATATGACTAAGGCTTGATCCAAGGTCAAGATCAAGAGAGTTTGGGTAAGACCCCGTGTAAGACCCCATTAATAGTCTATCCCGTGTGAGATGAGCTGGGAAGACCCCGTGTGTGGTGAGCTGGGAAGACCCCGTGTGTGGTGAGCTGGAAAGACCCCGTGTGGGGTGAGCTGGGAAGACTCCGTGTGGGGTGAGCTGGGAAGACCCCGTGTGGGGTGAGCTGGGAAGACCCCGTGTGGGGTGAGCTGGAAAGATCCCGTGTGGGGTGAGGTGGGAAGACTCCGTGTGGGGTGAGCTGGGAAGACCCCGTGTGGGGTGAGCTGGGAGGACCCCGTGTGGGGTGAGCTGGGAAGACCCCGTGTGGGATGAGCTTGGAACACCCCGTGTGTGGTGAGCTGGGAAGACCCCGTGTGGGGTGAGCTGGAAAGACCCCGTGTGGGGTGAGCTGGGAAGACCCCGTGTGGGTTGAGCTGGGAAGACGGTATAGCCAAAGAATAATGGTGAAGAAGAGTCTACAGTCGAGAAAAAGAGCCAAGACTTTACCCAGAGCTGCTATGGAGACTTGATCCAACTGTAAGGAAACACTTGTCCTATTTCCTGACAAACCTTACTTGGGGTTATGGTGAGCAGCAACCTAAGCGTACGTAATAAAGCAAATAGACTATTGGGATTTATATCAAGAAGTGTAAGCAACAGAAGTCCAGAGGTTATGCTGCAGCTTTATACATCATTAGTAAGGCCTCACCTAGATTATGCAGCTCAGTTCTGGTCTCCATATTACAGAATGGACATAAATTCATTAGAAAACATTCAGCGCAGAATGACTAAATTAATACATAGCATTAGAAATCTTCCTTATGAAGAAAGATTGAAAACTCTTAAATTACATTCACTTGTTAGACGAAGAATGAGGGGAGACATGATCGAATTGTATAAGTGGAAGATAGGTATTAATAAAGGGGATATTAATAAGGTCTTGAGGATATCTCTCCAAGAGAGAACCCGCAGTAATGGATTTAAATTAGACAAGTTTAGATTTAAAAAGGACATAGGAAAGTATTGGTTTGGAAATAGGGTAGTTGATGAGTGGAACAGTCTGCCTGGTTGGGTTATTGAGGCTAGGACTTTGGGTAGTTTCAAATTTGGGTTGGATAAATATATGAGTGAGGGGTTGGATTTGAGTGGGACTTGCAGATGAGTGGATAGAGTTATCAGAGCTTATTTCTTGGGTAGCATTGAAAATTAGGTTGGGCAAACGTTTTGTTAGTGGGATGGATTGTTAAGTACCTGCCTAGTATGGGCCAACAGGCCTGCTTCAGTGATCCTCCTTTCTTATGTTCTTAACTTAACCTAAACAGTTTCGTGTGCAAATAAATATACTGTATTAAAATATTGTGAGATAGCAGAGTTTTAATACACAGTGGTATAGTGTATATCGCAGTGATACCATAATGTAGGATAAGGTATATCATAAAAATATTGTGGTGGTAAATAAGAGGGGAAGTGATGAACCTAGCCAGAAACCCTAGTTGTAAAACAGGTGTCAGCAATTACCAGATAACTTCAAACGGAAAGTCAGTCTGTTTTTAGTACAATTCGTCCAACTGTAAGTCTACCACAGTTTTGTAGAAATACGAAATAGTGTACAACTTGTGGAAATACAGTAAAGTTGTAGAGTTGTCAGTGGTCGCAAATACTCTTCTAGTAAACTTTCTACACTAGTTGTTCATAGTTAATAACAGTCATGCCATAGTTTTTTGTTGTGATGGAGAGAGAAAATCTTGGAAAAGTTACGTATAGTGGTGCCCCGTAGCTCGATCGTTAGCGCACTCAGCTCACACACTGAGGTCCGGAGTTCGAATCCCCGGTACGGCTGGAAAACAGGACGCATTTCCTTAAGACACCTGTTGTCCATGTTCACCCAAAAGTATAAAATGGGTACCTGGGTGCTAGTTGACTGGTGTGGGTCGCATCCTGTGACAAAACTGACTTTTAGTGATATATACTGGTGATAGTAACCTCAAGTGATATGTACTGGTGATAGTAACCTCAAGTGATATATACTGGTGATAGTAACCTCAAGTAATATATACTGGTGATAGTAACCTCAAGTGATATATACTGGTGATAGTAACCTCAAGTGATATGTACTGGTGATAGTAACCTCAAGTGATATATACTGGTGATAGTAACCTCAAGTGATATGTACTGGTGATAGTAACCTCAAGTGATATATACTGGTGACAGTAACCTCAAGTGATATATACTGGTGATAGTAACCTCAAGTGATATATACTGGTGATAGTAACCTCAAGTGATATATACTGATGATAGTAACCTCAAGTGATATATACTGGTGATAGTAACCTCAAGTGATATATACTGATGATAGTAACCTCAAGTGATATATACTAGTGATAGTAACCTCAAGTGATATATACTGTGATAGTAACCTTAAGTGATATATACTGGTGATAGTAACCTCAAGTGATATATACTGGTGATAGTAACCTTAAGTGATATATACTGGTGATAGTAACCTCAAGTGATATATACTGATGGCAGTAACCTCAAGTGATATACACTGGTGATAGTAACCTCAAGTGATATATACTGATAAATAGTAACCTCAAGTGATATACACTGGTGATAGTAAACCTCAAGTGAAATACTGGTGATAGTAACCTTAAGTGATATATACTGGTGATAGAAACCTCAATGATATATACTGGTGACAGTAACCTCAAGTGAAAAACACTGGTGATAGTAACCTCAATGATATACTGATGATAGTAACCTCAAGTAATATATACTGGTGATAGTAACCTCAAATGATATAAAACTGATGATAGTACCTCAAGTGAATATTTTGGTGATAGTAACCTCAAGTGATATATACTGGTGATAGTAACCTCAAGTGATATATACTGGTGATAGTAACTTCAAGTGATATATACTAGTGATAGTAACCTCAAGTCATCAGACTGCGGAGGCTGCCTCAAGTCACCAATTTCATTCGTCTCTCGACCTACGGGGAGAGAGGCCGCTTCTACAGTTTCTCTTGCACGCGACCTGGTGAGAAAAACATAGCATTAGCATCAAGATGGTGGACCATATGAGCCGGCGTATAAACACTGTCTGCATCGAGCTGGTCAGGGGATCGTTAAGCAGCGCCACGATGAACGTTCTCCTCCCAAACATTATCAAGGATGTTTATGGAATCCCCAATGAAGAGTTGTACAGTGTGGCACTGAATGGTATGACAAGGGTCTTCGTGAAGTTCATGAGGGCCGGTTTCTACTCCAGCATCGTCGACGAATTTCAAGAACAGAGAATGAGCGTAAATTCGGCAGTGGAAGTATGCATGCATGATGCTTTAAGTATTTTACTTGGGTGAAGGTACGGAATGTATGTTTTGAAGCGACAGCATACAGCCTTCAGGATGTGTTCAGCGGTTATGGGACTGTCCACTCGGCGAGCATGGGAATGTGGAGGGACGGCCCGTACGAGGGGCTGCCAGAAGGATCCTTCACACTGAAAATGACCCTGAGGCAGCTGATACCATCATGCGTCACATTGCATGGCTATAGAGCTCAGGTTTTTGTACACTTTGCAGGGCAGAGGAGGACGTGCCATTTATGTGACTCTTATGAGCACATGGCGGCACAATGCCCCAGGAGACAGGGCCATAGGGTGCAAGAAACAGCTTCTGAAGACAAGCAGTTAGAAGCCTTGGACGTTTTGACGGGTGATATGGAAGGCCGGGGAAAGGGCCTATGGAGTGAAGACGTTGAATGATCAGAGGTGGCTTTCGAGACGTATGTCACACTCCCAGAGGAAACGGAGGGGGGGAATATCACTGTCAGACAGACTGTTGGGTAACACAGATTCAGCTCAAGAAGGGATATTGGAAGCTGTGCTGAAGGATTTTTTGGAAGAGTCGGAGCATGGTGTGGAAGGTGACGTGAGGTTAGGTGATGTCGAGGTGATGGATGAACAGAAAAGGGGTAAGGAAGACTTGAGTGAGGTTAGAATGGAGAGCAATGTGGTGGTGGAGGTTCATCAAGAAGATGTGATTGAAGAAGATATGTGTGTGGAGGGTAGCTCCCGCAAGAGACCAGTGGGGGCATCAGACATGGACGAGGTCCTCACACCAGCGCAGCACCCTGGGAAGAAGGTTTGGGCAGCTGTGGTGGAAACGGCAAGACCGGGAGGGGGGTGAAATGGGAAGATCGGCTGGAAGAGACAGAGAGGGGTTGGAGCGCAGGGAAAAGGGAAATGCAGAGATGGCCCGAGACCAAGTAAGCCTCAGCGGCATAGGGGCAAGCCGCCATTCTTGTAATATTCAGGTGTGTAACTTTCAATGTAAACAGTCTTAGGAGGGTATGGTTTGAGTGTTTTTTTAATGAGATTTAGTATTGATGTTGTTTTTTTGCAGGAACATAACCATAGGTTAGGATGTGAGTTTTGGGTTTTTCAAGGTTTTTAGATTGATTACCAGTGATGCTTTGAGGTTGAAAGGTGTGGCTGTGGCGGCAAAGGAGACCAGTCCTTTGCGTGTCCTAGGTTGGGGGGAGGGAGGGTGGGAGGGTTGTCAGGGTGGATGGGGTTTTTTGGGGGGTGGGAGGGTTTTTTTTGTAGGGGTTGTACAAGCCCGCAAACTAGAAATGCTAGAGTGAAGGTGGATTTTGTACGCGATGGGCCCTTGGTGTATCATTTTAGAGGTTTACTGGCTATTACGGTGCTTGAGGGGACTGGAATTGTGTAATTTGGAATGGGGATGTGGTTCTGAGGGGGGCGGGTTGTGTTTTGGGGGTTCTGAGAGACGTATTGTGGGATGTTGGAGTTGTAGATGTGGTGGGGAAATAGAGATATGGAGTGGAGCAAAACTTTTATTCGTAAGGGATACGAGGCTCAGTTAGATAGGATTTTGTTAGGCAGGGAATAGATGTGGAGAGGGTGAGGACTATAGATTTTGGGTTTTTTCTGCTCATTGTGCTGTTATAGCTGATTTGATAGTAGATGGTATAGTGCGAGTTTATGTGGGATACTGGAAATTGAATGTTAGGCTACTTAGGGAAGAGGGTGAAGCTGCAGGATTCGAGGATTGGTGGAAGTCCTTTTGGGAGACTAGGAATGGGGAGATGGATTTGCTGGATTGGTGGGAAATGAGGGCTAAAGTTGGAATTGAGAACTTTTTTAAAGTACAGGGAAAGGAGATGGTGAGGTGGCACTATGGTCTACAAAATTATCTTGAAGGTCAGTTAAATGACTGTTATGAAGAATAAATGGTGGGGCAGAGTGAGGGACATTGAAGTTTGTGAAATAGGTTGGTAAGATCCATAAAAGAAAAGTTTGAGGCAATTAGAGTTAGGTGGGGGTTGGAGGATGTTTAATTCTCTCATTCCCCATCCTTAGGCACTTCCCTCATCCTTTGGCATCCACTTACATCTGATAGTAAAGCCCTTAATAGCGGCAAACGTCCCCCCCAACAATCTGATAACCCCACCCATCCATGATCTCACCCCCTCCAAGGAGGGACAAAAAAAGACTACATTAAATGCCGTTTCAAAATCATCACAAAACTGACAAAAAGCCTCTCCATGAACCCCATACATCGTAACAAACCCCCTTGGAGGCCAGAATCCCCATGATGAATCGATACACTAATTCTCTTACTCTAGCCGGTATCCTAAGCTTACTAAAATTCTTCCAAATGACCCCCAAATCATATGTTGGATACACAGCTACCCCTTGCAAATTTCCCTGTTCTCCCACTACCCTCTCCAACCTTTTCACTTTGAGGTTGTCCACCTGTTGCACTTTTCAATAAAAACCTCAAAATAAACTTCACAAACCCTCAAGTCCTTGTCACTTCACCATTTACGTGCCTCCTCCATAACCATTACCTAATTTAGCTGCCCTCACTCCCCCTTCCCTAATATACCTCCGCTTGATATATATAGCCATTACTCTCAGTCTTAAAGGCAACATCCGTCATAATTACCTCCTTACTTAACCATGCCCTCCCAAACCCCCACACAAACTTTAGCACCCTCCTCTGCATTTCCACAATGTCCTGTACCTCTAAGGGAAAAACCTCTGCCAACCCCCATACCTTGCTATAGACAAGTGAGTTTACCACCACTACCCACTGATGCAAAGCTAGGTCCCTCGCACTTAAGCCTCCAAGTCTACCTAAAACGTTACCAGTGACAGACTATGAATTTACCCTCCTGCCGGCCTGCACCTCCTCCATATACCATAATCCACATACCCTGTATTCTATCAACCACTGTCCATCCTGACCCCATCCCCAAGGCTGCCCCCTATCCAATTATCCACCTCTAGTAACCTTGATTTCACTGTATTAACTCGCATCCCCGTATGCATACCAAACATCTGAATCATTCTACCCACCCTCCTTAACTCCTCCTTACCCCGGAGCAAAACAGTAGTATCATCCACATACCCAACTATGCCCCCTTTGCATCCCCCTCCATCTCCTGTTTGTCCATCATGCCCTCAACAGACTCATAAAAAGGATTCTGCACACATGCAAAAAGCAACTGCGATAGCAGGCAACCCTGCCTCAAACCTCTCCCCATTGGTACACTTTCTCCCAACCTCCCATTGACATGTACCCTCACCTCTGCCTCAGCATACAGGGTGTTCACCCATCTCACTACCCTGTCCCGAAACCACAACCGCTCTAAGCAAACCCCTAAGAAATCTCTATCCACGCAATCATATGCGTTCTCCCAATCCAAGCCTAGTATTCCCCCTCCAGTACAACCCTCTAGAAAATCCCTAATAAAACCATGTCCATCCCTCATCCTTCTTCCCGGAATTCCAAACTGCCCCCTATGTATCACTAAACCCAACACTTTCCTCATTCTGTTGCCCAAAATCTTAGCAAAAATCTTGTAATCCGAGCATATTAATGAAATCGCTCGATAATCATTCAAAACTCGGCATTCCTTCTTTTTGGGCACTAAAACCGTGACACCCGTTCTTTGCGATTTTCCCATCCTCCCACTACTTAGCATACAATTCAAAACCCCACCAGATAATGCCATACTTCCCCCAACGACACCTACAAAAATCGTTCGGTATGCCGTCTATACCTGGGTTTTTACCTTGGCACAGCTCGAAAACTGCCTCCTCCTCCTCCTCTACACTAATACTACTCTCAAGCTTTTCACTGTCCTGCTCATTTAATACCCTATTAAACACCTCATCCCCAAAACGTCCCTCACCAACTCCCCAACCAACCCTCCTCCATTTCTCCCTGAACCAAAAATCAGCATACAAACTAATATTTTCTGTGGTGGATAGGCCTTGACCCTCCTCAAATCCACCCCTCCCTGTTCCTGCCACTATATACGCCAAGGTGGTTTTCGCCTGCCTTTCCTTAAACTTCCTGAGTACAAATCCCGACGGCCTATCCCCCCTTAAAGGGTGATATGAGGATAAAAGCGTTGGCGGCTAGAATCTATAGGACGAAGTGCAGGAATATGCTGGTTTATGGGGCGCTCTGGGAAAAAGTTTCCCGGAAGGTTACAGGAGCCTCACTGTGGGTACCCTTTGTCGGAGTCCCTGAGGATGGGAAAAGGGGTGGTCTCCTTCTTGGGGGATAGGGGGGGTTTATGGCCACTGGAGTATTTGTGGTGTGTAAGAGGAATGGTAGTGGCAGTTTGGTATGGATTGTAAGCTATGTTTCACGGGAATGATTTGCATTAATGTGACATAAGAGTAGCTTCCAAGGATTATATTCTAACCCAGATGGTTATGTTCACTGTGTAAGAAATTCTCCTTGATAGCCAGGATAATGAGCCCTTAGAATCTCGGTTTTAAGAAACCTGATATGGCAATTTGGATTCAAGACATAAGTTTTCTGAGGTACATGTCATTTCTTTTGGGACCGGCAAGACAAACCGGCCTTTACACTTACTACTTGTCTTGTATTATGTTTAACTTTTATTGTCTGCTGGAGGTTCTATGTGGTAATATTTTAAGAGTATGTATAGGTCTAGGGTTTATACCATGTTTGTTAAAGGGTTTATACCAAAACTTTTGTGGACAAGGGTTTCGGTTTATAAACATATGTGGGATGCGTTAAATTATGAGTAGGGTTTGGTCTCAAACCCCTTTGATGTGAGTGTGATATTAGTTTTTGTTGAGTACTTTATGCTATAAGAGCATGTGTTTTGTTTTTATTTATCATCGTATGTTACATGTATGAACTTATGTGTGTTCATAATAATTGGAAGTGGGCTGGGTTAACTTTCAATTGGTTCCATGTTATATTATATGATAGGAAAATTAAAAAAATTATTTCCTTCATTAGTGGAGTGTTGTTCTGTTTTCTGTACCAAAACTATTGTACTTGATGGTTTTAACATAAATATAATATAAGAATACTGTTTTCCCATGATTATTGTGTATAAGGAATCATACGTTCCTTCCGAATTACTATTGGTTATGCTATAACGTAACACAACTTTAACCAATACCCTGTACCCTGAACAAGAGGGTATGTTCGTTTTTTGTGTTTTTTATAGTTATTATTATTATTATAATCAAAAAGAAGCGCTAAGCCACAAGGGCAATACAGTGCTGCAGGGTAGGGAAGGAAGCAAGGGAATTGGATGGCAGAAGGGAGGGGGGATGATCAGCAGGTTACAGAAAACAGCGGGGCAGGGGATAGTACGGGGGTAGAAGGTAGCAAGAGATTGAAGTAGAAAGGGCTGAAGGTATCAGAATTTGTGAAGTAAGTCAGTCGTTGTCAAAAAGTCAATGAGAGAGTCCGGATGAAAGGTGGGTCCATCAGCGAGAGGGAAGGTAAAGAGAGAGCAGCGGAGCGAAGACGACGACAGAGGTAAATTCTGCGTGCTCGTTGATAAAGTGGGCAGTCCAACAGAATGTGGCTGACTGATAATGGAGCTAGGCAATTCCTCAACAGAGAGGAGCAAGACGCCTCTCCATGAGATATCCATGAGTAAGAACGAGTATGGCCAATGCGAAGACGGGAGAGAGTAGTCTCCCAACCTCGACACTGGTGATAAGAAGACGGCCAGTAACCTATTACTCGGTTTAATAGACTGAAGTTTGTTGCCGAGCATAGTAGACCAAACGTTGTTGCCAACGGTGTGTGAAGGTGGGAAGATATTGCAGCAAAATATGTCCGTAAATGGAATACCTCTATAAGAAACTGGTAGGTCATGTACTGCTGACCGCGCAGCAGTGTCTGCCTGTTCATTGCCCGTACGTCAACATGACCAGGGACCCAACAAAAAACAATATCTTATGCTTGGTAAAGATGCGGCGTAGCCAAAGTTGATACGGAGGACTAAGGGGTGAGGTGTATCAAATTTTTGATAGCCTGTAAAAGCACTAAG
>NW_026490938.1:0-20607 GCF_026875155.1 Cherax quadricarinatus
CAATCCCACTTTGTGTGTGATTCTTTATCTTTTAACTCCACGCTCTTGCCAAGACCCTCGCATTTACTTCTCTTACAAGCCCATCTATAAATATATTAAACAACCACGGTGACATCACACATCCTTGTCTAAGGCCTACTTTTACTGGGAAAAAATTTCCCTCTTTCCTACATACTCTAACTTGAGCCTCACTATCCTCGTAAAAAACTCTTCACTGCTTTCAGTAACCTACCTCCTACACCATACACTTGCAACATCTGCCACATTGCCCCCCTATCCACCCTGTCATACGCCTTTTCCAAATCCATAAATGCCACAAAGACCCTCTTTAGCCTTATCTAAATACTGTTCACTTTATATGTTTCACTGTAAACACCTGTCCACACACCCCCTACCTTTCCTAAAGCCTCCTTGTTCATCTGCTATCCTATTCTCCGTCTTACTCTTAATTCTTTCAATTATAACTCTACCATACACTTTACCAGGTACACTCAACAGACTTATCCCCCTATAATTTTTGCACTCTCTTTTATCCCCTTTGCCTTTATACAAAGGAACTATGCATGCTCTCTGCCAATCCCTAGGTACCTTACCCTCTTCCATACATTTATTAAATAATTGCACCAACCACTCCAAAACTATATCCCCACCTGCTTTTAACATTTCTATCTTTATCCCATCAATCCCGGCTGCCTTACCCCCTTTCATTTTACCTACTGCCTCACGAACTTCCCCCACACTCACAACTGGCTCTTCCTCACTCCTACAAGATGTTATTCCTCCTTGCCCTATACACGAAATCACAGCTTCCCTATCTTCATCAACATTTAACAATTCCTCAAAATATTCCTTCCATCTTCCAATACCTCTAACTCTCCATTTAATAACTCTCCTCTCCTATTTTTAACTGACAAATCCATTTGTTCTCTAGGCTTTCTTAACTTGTTAATCTCACTCCAAAACTTTTTCTTATTTTCAACAAAATTTGTTGATAACATCTCACCCACTCTCTCATTTGCTCTCTTTTTACATTGCTTCACCACTCTCTTAACTTCTCTCTTTTTCTCCATATACTCTTCCCTCCTTGCATCACTTCTACTTTGTAAAAACTTCTCATATGCTAACTTTTTCTCCCTTACTACTCTCTTTACATCATCATTCCACCAATCGCTCCTCTTCCCTCCTGCATTATTGTTGTAGACATTAAAAAAACGTAAAAATAAAAGCCCGGAGAACTATGTTATGGTAAAAAGAAACTGTATAAAGCGAATCTAAATGAATAGACAACGTTTTCCTTTAGGTATAGTTTAAAGCCTAGTCTATAAATGAATATTTGCTCTGCACGTAGTATTTGCATACCATATTCATCGACAAGATTTGCCATTGAATAGCCTTTTTTCCTTTGATGCCACAGCAGCAGCCTCCAGGGTGTCGTGAGAGACGCTGCACATTACTTTCAACGTTGTGTCGTCTACCCACACGGTATTATACATATTGTTCTCCTCATAAATAACTTGGTAGACCCCAGGGTGTGCCATGCTGTAAGTCTCTCAGCGGTGCAGCACTAGTCTCAGCACGGAAACAATTCTTGCAGCAGTGCTGCACTGCTCTAAGCGCAGAAATAATGCGATATAAAGCCGCACCATTATTTTATTTTAAGAAGTAATAACCATGATATTTTTATAATAAAGTACAAAATAAATGCTAGAAAAGTCTTAAAAATAAATTCTCAGTATCACTTCGCTTGATGTCTTCAGCAGGATATCATTAAATTCATGACAATCGCCAAACCCGTAGGGGCAGTATAACACATGGACAGTGGGTGGTAATCAAGGATGATCAAAGGAGGGAGAGGGAAGCTCCAATGCCTCAGATCAAGAGCACTTGAGCATTAAAAACTACTCATCTACACCAGCACAAACTGTCCTATGGCAAGTAATCACTGATACAAGATCTATAGAACGTAGGAAAAGCAACGTCGACACTTTGAACCTCACCGTTGGTCTCCCGACGTTCTTCAACGCATTTGCCCCTTATGGGAGGTTCCTTGATGCTGGCGAGGGGCTCTTGATAAAGACGTGGACCCTTGCTCGGGTTCCTTGAAACGAGCCCACGTGCCTTCCACTCCCTCCCCCCTCCCCCAGGAAATGTATGACCCGTACGGGTTTAGCATTCATCCCATTAACAAAATGATAGTATTTTAATAGAGTGCTGTATTTATACATACTCTTACATACACTTACACATGATTACACACTATTACACACGCTTACATACACTCACACATAATGACACTGTATTACACATGATTACAAACAAGCGCCTTAGAGCAATGGTAGCTAAAAACTAACTCTCTCTCTCTCTCTCTCTCTGCAGTGTATAGTTTGCAAGATATATATTTTCGGAGTAACATGATATGAGTGTTCAAGTTCATGTTTATATGACAAGAGCTTTTTTTGTCCTGATGAAGTGAGGAGAAAAATGTTATGTATTAATGGAGAGAGAGAGAGAGAGAGAGAGAGAGAGAGAGAGAGCTAAGGTCCCACAGACTGACAGAGTTCAAAACACTACCTTTGGGAATTCTAACACAATTCCTCTGACCACCACAGAGGGAACAAATCTTCTTCCCAGCAACGAGGGAAGCCTTGGATCTGTTAATTCTCCTACACCTGACATCTCTGCTTCAGCCACTTCCAGTCCACTTGACAGTGCACATACCATCTCTGATCCTACACCTGTCAGCACACCTGCCGACACTATTCCAGAATCTGGTAGCAGTGCTTCATCAGCAAGTTCTGAGCCAGGAGTTTCTCCACCAGAATTGGTGAATTTTAATGATCGGGGAAAACTATCACTGCCCCTTTTCCCACCTACTGCCCCAAAGTACGAAAAAGGGGGACACATCTGTCAGAACTGGTAGGGAAAGGGGAGAGGACGGGGAAGGGGACGTGGAGGGGGAAAAGACATCTACAGCCGTCCACCCTCCCTAACACATTTTTCCAGCGGCAAAAACTGGGGAAAAAATCTGCAAAACACAGGGGGTTGAAAACAAATCCTAGTCCACCCCCCCCCGGGACCAAGGCTGTGCTTCGCTGAAAACCGGAAGGGGCACACGGGCCAACAACTGCCTGCGGTTCCCAAGGTTTAAATTTCTTTACAAAAAAGGACATCGGGAGGACCTTTTGTCAGAAGAAAAAGGAATTTGGACAGACGGGGCCCAAACCTTTTTAAAGGCCCTGTTCTCAAAAACAAACCAGCAGGATCTCAAATTTGGGTTTAACACACTCAAAACGTCACCCACTTAGCTATTCCTACCCAGCCCAGCAGGGGGTTTTGTCCTTTAAATACAAACCACAGACCTACAAACCCCTTTGCAGCTGCCTCGGGTACCCTACCTCTCTCAAGGGCGGGGCACCTTACTTTCCCCTTCACACCCACCCCCCTCAAGTGACCAAACTTCTTCATGAGGGGGCCAGCCCTTTTCAGCACCCTTGTGGGCCCAAAAATTAGGGTTTTCATTATAATGTTGGAGAGCTCAACATAGTTTTTTGAACACTGGGACGCCCCAAATGAAAGTGTTTTTTGAAACATTTTGGTTTGAAAAAGGGACTCCAAAAAATTTTTTGCAAGAATTCCCGGGGGCTACCCCTCATGGTTGAAAGAAAAACAGGAAATGGCAAGGAGGAGGTGTTGCTGTGTGCTTCCCCAAAAAGTTTTCATCCCCAGCACTTTTGACGTTGCCCCCCCTACACATCTTAAAAGGGATGTTCTTCAAGCTCTGTTAAAACTAGACCTCTGTAAAAGCATGGGGCAATGTACAGACCTCGGGTGGAAACCCAATGAGACCACATCAATTTCCCTAAGGGGGAAAAATTGACTCCCTTCTGCTACAACAAAAACTGTAAACCTTTTTATAATTGTTGGGACCTCAACGCACCTTAAAACAGGGGAACTTTGATGACCTTCTTGCAGTGTTTGACTTTAAAAAACCTTTTTTTGTTTTCCCCCTATTTCAATCTCTGGCCCTTTCCCCTTGCCCCAAGTAGTGAGTGATTTTGGCAAAAGGGTTTATTTACTTGTAAACCCCCTCTGCTACGTTGGATCGTCTGACCACAAGGTTTTTTTTACGACACTTATGATCCTAACAGAACAAGTGAGGGAGCCCAAAAACGCACAACCTGGCTGGGGGGAAAAGAGGTTTTTGGGCCCAAAACCCCCTTTGGGCTCTGAGTCGCCCCCCAAACCAAATTGGAATGCTTTCTCCAAGGGATGTTGACAACCAATTTGGAAACCCCCTTCACTGGACACACCCTTTAAATCTAAAAACAATAACACTTTCCTCCCCGGCAATTGGGGCGAAGCCTACAGATAACCCTTTGGGTTTGGCTTTCGTTGTAGAGAGGTGCTATGCTAAGAAACAAAAAATGGCAAAGGTAAAAGAGACACCCTACCACCTATAACAGGAACTTGCACATGAAAAGCCTTTTTTAGGCATAGGGGTGACATTAAAAAGTGGGCCATTGCTAAACGGGAGGTGGGACACTAAAAGAAAGCTAGCATCAGGTAGGGTAGGCTTTCCAAAAACCCGGGTTTCTCCCCGGTCAAGGAAGGGCAAAGGGTTTTCTGCCTGATGAAAATCATTTCCACCTCTAAATCGCAGGAAAGGGACCCCCCTCTCTTGTTAGTCAAGGAAGGCGGACCTCTTTGCGAACACTTTGCTACCAAATGCAAGTTCCTGATCCAGGGAAGGGCCCCCCCTTGGCTAGCTGCAAGAACTGTGTCAAAACTGTCATGGTGACAATAAGGCAGGAGGGGTGCATTTCCCTTTTTAAAAAAGTTAAAAAACCAAAAAAGGCGTGGGCCCCGACAAGTTGAGCCCCAAAATTGTTGAGAAAATGTGCAGACCAGCTTTGCAAACACCTCTTTAAAACCCCCATCTTTCAGCACTGCCTAGTCAGGTAAATGGCCCCCTCAAAGGAAAGAGGCAAAAGTAGTCCCTGTTTTAAAAAAGAGGGAGGCAGAAATCAGCAACTTTCAACCATGTCACTCCTGTCAATCACTTGTAAGACCCCTTTAGACAAAAATTTTCAAGACCAAAAGACAAAAGTTTTTTTACTACCACTCACTACTTTGGGGATCTCAATAAGGCTTCAGGAAAAGGTTTTTCTCTGTGTGATCTGTTGTTAAACCCTCCCATTTCTGGCGGGTTTCGAAACCCGGGGGTGGCCCAGGGCCTTTTTTGCAAAAATTCCAACACTGGGAATTGAAAGGGTTTTACGCTTGTCTCCTCAGTGATTACCTCATTTGGGAGATCTTAAGTGTATTTTTTCCAAAGGAACGGAATCAGCCAAAAACATCCTATTGGGGCAAGTATGTTCCAAAAAGGAAGCCCTGGTGGGTCCCTTGTTTTGGGAAATGTTTTACTTCAAAGACCCCTTTTTCCCCTCTTTATTTCCCGAATCCAAAGCATGTGGAGGGGCGACTGTACACTGACATTCACTTATCCAAGAGAAGAAATGCCCAGCTGCTCTAAGCTACCAAACAAAACCAGCTGAGAGCTATACAGTTGGGGAAAAAGGGTGGCAATAACATTTAAACCTGAGAAAACGCCAAAAAGAGATCGTCTCTAGGCAAACCCTGTGGTAATGCTGGTGCAGGGGTAAGGATGAATGGGAGGGGGTTGGCCCCCTGGAGAAAGAAATTGATATCCTTGGGGTAAATTTGACTTTCCAAAAAAAGCCCTGAAGAACCTTTTTGTAAACTTTGCAAACCCCAAAGGGAGGGCCCGGAAACTTTTCAGCACTTTGCCCTATCCACATCTGCTTGGGCAGTAGGGGGGTTTCAAGATACTGTACGAGGCACAAGTTCCCCTCAAAAACCTTTAGTATGGTCCACTTTCTTGGGTTTTCCTGCCCCCCCCCCCCCTCATCTGCGACTTGGGGTTGACAGAGTAGGGGAACGAGGGCCCGGACCCATCCTGGATAGATTGTCATTTCAGGCAGGGGCCTTCAACATAGGGGGATGTGGGTGGCCTTTCTTTATGTACAGGCCCAAAATTGTTTAAAAAACCACACTTGGTTCCCCCTTCGAGGACAGCGTGAAACAAGCTTTTATTTCCACAAGACGGGGCAGAAAGCAGCAAAAATTCACTCTGGCTGTTTCCCTTTTCCAGAACATCACTCCCTCTTTAGAAACATACATACCCCGGATGACTCGGGGTATGGAAAAACTTTGTACAGCAAAAATTTAATTTAAAGAGAAAAGTCAGTTGATCAAATTTAAAAAAGGGTGGCCCACAGTTTGGGTCCAACTTTTATCCCGTTCCCTACTTTTATATCTCAACAAAAAAAAATGCTTTCAAATGAGCTGGGTATGTAAAAACACCTTAGCTTGCCAATAAAATTAGGGAAAACCTTTAAACCCTTTTAAAAAGCTTTTCAAAAAGCAAAGGGGTCCTTAAACCCTTTTCAAAACCCCGTTAAAAAAAAAAAAAAAAAAAAAAGAGAGAGAGAGAAGAGAGAGGGAGAGGGGAGAGGAGAGAGGACAGACAGACAGGACAGGCAGAGTCAGGGCAGGGAAGAAAGAAAAGAGAGAGACAGGGGAAGAGAGGAGAGAGGACAGAGAGAGGGGGAAGAGCGGGGGAAGGGGGTTTGCTTGACGACCTGCGGAAAGGAACCGGCTCCAGTTTTGATGAACGGGGGAGGCTACAGGTTTTTCTCGTCTGTTCTCTCAATAAAGAACTCGTGACGTACTCCCCGGATCTTATTTTTCATAAAGCATTCATAAAAACCCCCACCAATGGCCCCAGAAAAAAAAAAGGTGCTTCCCCGTCAATGTCAAGTTGGACCTCTCTCTCTCTCTCTCACCCTCTTTCTCTTTTCTCTCTCTCTCTCTTTTTTCCTCTGTGCACAAACACACAAAAGAATGAAACAATTTGGGAGAGGAGTATGCAGGCGGGGATTTTACATAGCTCTAAAAAGAGATATGAGAAAGCTTTTGGAGCAGGGGACCGAGCCCAAAAAGGGGCCCAGCAAAGAAGCGGGCCAGGAGCTGTGAACAGCCCCCTACAACCCAAAAAAATAGGTGAGTACACACACACATACCCCCTTTTCTCATTTCTCTCCCTTTTCTGTCTCTCATACCAAATTAGAATAACAAATTATTAAGCTTAAACCTGTGCGTTAAAAAACTGAACTTTCTCGCACGTTAACATCAAAGGACTCACCCCATCCCGGCCTGCCTACACTGTTACATGAATTAATTGTTTAATGGCGAATTTTAATTCCACAAAAAAACACCGTAATTCGAACGCATAAGTGATTAGCATTCCTATTTTTACCCCGGTACTTACATCCCCTTAAACCCGAACGAGCTTTCAGAGCATTTTTCATAAAGTGGGGGGTCGGATACTCCTGTAGAACGCCGAATATAACAAGCGGAAACAAATTTGCAAACAAGTTTACCTGAGCTTTTAAATCATTTTAGTCGTGTAAAGCTAACACCAATTTGGGGTTTAAAGAAAAGAAAAAAATTTAATTAGTAAAGGAAAAAATTTTAAAAGAAGCAATCGTCCCCAAAGCACATGAAAGGAAAAAATAGAATTAGAGAAAAAGTAGATGAAATTATAAAAAAATACAAAACCAACACAGAAAAATATAAAAAGAAATATGAAGAAAAACAGAGAAATACTAAAGTTTTGGAGCCCAAAATTTAAAACTTCAAGATGGACCGCAGGACTAAATTTGTAAAACTATGCAGGGGAAAAGTGCAAAAATGGAAGAAAAAAAAAGGATATCCACAACATTAGTGGGATACCCCCAGGGAAGTACTCCCGCCCTGCCAGATGATGTGAAAAAAAAAACCTGTAACTGTTTTGCTGATGGTGGTTTGCGGGTTTCTTTTTCTGTTTAAACACGCTAAATAACGGGATTTCTTGTCTCCACTTACACTTTGGCAACTTCCAGAAAAGCAAATTTGCAATTTATATACATACATCTAGGTTTTTCCCCTTTTTCAAAATAGCCTTGTTCTTTTTATTTTTCTATTGTCCTGGGGGAAGGGGAAAAGAATCTTTCCCCCGTAACCCATGCGTGTCGAGGGGCGACTAAAATGCCGGGCAAGGGGCTGAAACCCCCTTCCCCTGTATACAATTACTAAAAAAGAAGAAGAAAAACTTTATAAAACGGGTTGTTTTAAAGTCGTGGATGTGTGGGGATGACAAGAAACAATGATTGCTGATTTTATGAATGAAAAGAATTTGGATGCCCTGGCCTAAGCGAAAAAAGTAAAGGGGGGTAGGAGGTTTCAGGGGGGGGGAAATAAAGGGATTAAATCGGGGTATCTGAGAGATTTAGAGCAAAGGAAGGGGTAGCATAAGTTAAATGATCAGTTATGGAAGGGAGAAAAGAGAATATGAATGTGTAAATTCAAAAATTAGGGGTTAAAGAAAAGGTTGGATGCGAAAAGTGGGTATAATAGTGTGTATGCCCCCTGGGAAGAGGGGAATGCAGGGGAGAGAGAGGATTTTGGGATGTTAAGTGAAGTATAGGAGCCTTTTAAAACCAAATGAGAGAGTAATTGTGGTAGGGGACTTGAATGCTAAGTAGGAAAACTTTTAGGAGGGTGTGGTAGGTAATTTTGGGGTCCCAGGTGTAAATGTAAGGGAGCCCTTTGATTAACTTGTAAGAAAGGGGTTTAGTTATAGGTAATACAATTTAAAAAAAAGAGGGTAAATAAGTTAACGATATGATGTAGGGGGAAATGACGTGTTTTTTGGTTATGTATTGGGAGATAAAAGACTGTTGATAGACTTTAGGTGTACATTTTATAAGGGGGCCCAAAATTATCAGATCCCCTTTTTTAGTTGAGCAAAACTGGAGTAAAAAGGTAGATGGGATCAAGGAGAATAGAAACTAGGGGGAGAGAGGTGAAGGTTTTAAAAAATAAAAAAGGAGGCAGTTAGGGGAAAATATAAACACTATTGGGGGATAGATGGGAAAGAGACATAGGCAAAGGGGGGCGAAGAGGTTGGGTAGGTTTAAAAATGTAGTGTTAGAGTGTTTTAGCAGAAGTTTGTGGTTACAGGGGAAAATGGGTGCAGGAGGGAAGAGGAGCGATTGGGGGATGTGATGTAAAGAGAGTAGTAAGGGAGAAAAAAATTAGCAAAAGAGAAGTTTTTACAAAGTAGAATGATGCGGGGGAAGGTTATTTAGAAAAAGAGAGAAGTTAAAAGTGGTGGGAAGCAAATTTAAAAAGAGCAAATGAGAAGGGGGGTGGATGTTTTTCAACAATTTTGTTGAAAATAAGAAAAAGTTTTGGGTGGATTAACAAGTTAAAAAAGCCTTTGGAACAAAAGGATTTTCTTAAAAATAGGAGAGGAGAGTTATTAAAAAGGAGAGTTGAGGTATTGGGAAGATGGAAGGAATATTTTGAGGAATTGTTAAAAGTTGATGAAGATAGGGAAGCTGTGATTTTTGTGTATGGGGAAGGAGGAAAAACTCTTTAGGAGGAGGAAGGCCCGTTGTGAGTGTGGGGGAGTTGTGAGGCAGTGGAAAATGAAAGGGGGTTTTGGCAGCCGGGGGTTTTGGGATAAAAATAGAAATGTTAAAAAAGGTGGGGGGTATAGTTTTTTAGTGGGTTTTGCAATTATTTAAAAATGTATGGGAAAAGGGGTAAGGTACCCAGGGGTTGCAGGAGCTGATGTTCCCTTTTTATAAAGGCAAAGGGATAAAAGAGAGTGCAAAAATTATGGGGGTAAATCTTTGAGGTCCCCGGGAAGTGTAGGGAGAGTTATAATTGAAAGAATTAAGGTAAGACGGAGAATAGGATAGCAGTGAACAAGGAGGCTTTAGGGAAAAGGGAGGGGGGGGTGGACCAGGTGTTTACGTGAAAACATATAAGTGAAAAGTATTTGATAAGGGTAAAGAGGTCTTTTTGGTTTAGGATTTGGGGAAAAAGGGGTAAGACAGGGGGATAGGGGGCAATGTGGCAGATGTTTCAAATGTAGGTGTAGGGGTAGGTTACTGAAAGCAGTGAAGAGTTTTTACGAGGAAAAAAAGTGAGGCCAAGTTTGAGTTGTGGAAAGAGGGAAATTTTTTTCCCAGTAAAAGTAGGCCTTAGACAAGGATTGTGATGTCACCGTGGTTGTTTAATATGTTTTTTAAAATGGGGTTGTAAAGAAAGTAAATGCGAGGGGTTTGGGAAGGCGTGGGGTTAAAAGAAAAGAATCACACACAAAAGGGGGGTTGTCACAGCTGCTCTTTGCGATGAAACTTTTTCTCTTGGGGGTTCTGAAGAGAAGTTGCAGGATTGGTGGATGAATTTGGTAGGTGTGCAAAAAAAGAAAATTAAAGGTAAAACAGGAAAGGTAAGGGTTTGAGGGGGTAAAAAAAAGATTAGGGGTGAAAGATTGAATTTTAGTGGGGGGAGAGGTATGGAGGAGGTGAAGTATTTCAGATATTTGGGAGTGGACGTTCAGCGGGGTGGGTCTATGAAAGATGAGGTGAAACATAGAATTGAAGGGGAAAAAGAGTGAGTGGTGCCTTAGGAGTCTGTGGAGACAAGAAAAATTTGTCCTTGGAGGCAAAGAGGGGAAGATGGAGTATAGTTTTTCCAACCTCTTTTTAGGGTGTGAAGCTGGGTGGAATGTTGCAGCGAGGAGAAGGGTGGAGGCAAAAATCTGAAAAAGTACAATTTCGCCCATTTTACACTGAGGGGAACGTTGCATTTATACTCGAAGGTATACTGTTTATCTCAGTTTATATAGACTCTTAAATTTTTTATTTTATTCCCAATACAACTCTTTTTTGGAATCTAATATTAATCGATTAAATAGATTTAAAACATGTACCCTTAATGATGCAAGTGAAATATAGACTTGAAATGAAACTTCAAAACCAGTTAACCTCCTCCCCTCCCCCAACCTCCCCCAGACCTCCACCACATCCCCCCCCCAACACCTCCCCAAAAAAAAGCCCCCCCTAGTAAAGCATGAGGGGAAACGGGTGAAAAGGGCCAATTACAGTGAGCATTTTGCGTCAGTCCACTCAACCCCCCTTTAAACCCTTCCTGCGCCCATGTGGGCCGAATTTTTTTGCTTTAAAATTTCCGCGGGCTGCGGTTTGTAAACGGGGCCCCCCTCTCTAAACCCCTCCCTCCTCCACCTTCCCTACCCCTCCTCCCCCTCCTCCATTTTTCGTCCTCTCAAAAACCGTGTTTCTCTCCGTGGGTTTTCCCTTGATAACCTCTTCCCCCTCCGTTCCAAAATTTAATTTACAAATATTAGTTTTTTAATATGTCAAGAGTTTACAACACACACACACACCCCCCACACACACACACACTACACACACCACACACACACCCACCACACACCCCACACAACCCACACACACACACTCCCCACACACACAACGCACACACACACACTTATATATATATATATATATATATAATATAAAAATATATATATATAAAAATATATATATTTTTTATATATATATAAAAAAAAAATATATATATATAAATTATATATAAAAAATATAATATATATATTAAATATATATATAATATATATAAAAATATATATATATATATATATAAATATAAATATATATATAAAAGTAAGAACAGGTAAATGTTTCTAGGAAGAGCCCTAAAGACTCTTCCTAAACCCCTGGAGAAACTAGCCCTTCTCCAACAAACCAAAAAATTTAAACATACATATATTTTTTGTTTGTCAGGGATCATTTTTTTAAAAAACAAAAAACATGGTACATTAAAAAGGGTTTTCAAAACCTTTGTATGAACTGAAAACCACTGTGTGGCAAAAAACTTTTCCCTCAAAAGTTTCCCCAAGATTTTGGCACATGTTTCAATTTTAAAATCAACAGGGAAAACTTTAGTACAATATAAAAAGGCCTATGAATCTCTCCACCCCAAAAAGGGACGCGAAGCCTAATTTTCAGTAAGCTTTTTCCCCCTCGGTTTGGGCCACGCTGGGGGGCGGGGAAAATGAAAGTGGCCGCCCTTGGGCCCCCGGAGGTGCAATGAGTTTTGGAACCCAGTTCCTTCGGGAAATTTTGTGGCACTCTTTTCCCCATGATCCCGGGGGCCTTCCAACCCACGGGGAAAAAACTGTTTCGATACTAGGGTGCCCCCGTCGCTTGATCGCTAGCGCATTTCAGTTCATAAAACAAAATTTTCCCGTAGTTCGAAACTCCGGTAGGGCCCCTGAAAACTTTAAACGGACGTTTTTCCCCGTAAGACACCTCCCTGCCCCGGGCCACACCATCAATAAAAAAAATGGGTACCGGGGTGTTAGTCGACTGGGTGGGTCGCACCCTTTGGGACAAAACTGACTTAATTTTCCCGAAATGCATACCCAAAACCAAGTGGCTTTCTAATAGTAGTATTCATTGACGTCAGCTAGGCCTGTAACCTTTTTACAGGGTACTTGTAAATAAGGATATTAAAATTAGTAACTGTGGCCTAGATCTTATCCTCCTCCCTGTGCCGGCTATAAATTTTGGGTACCCCCCCTTTGAAAACCTAAAATCTTAAACTCCCTCCCTGTGATGATCGTCATCTTGTACTCCCCCCCGTGATGATCTGTCACTTGCCTCCCCCCGGGAAAAGACTTAAAATCTTGTACTCCTCCCTGTGAGGGACTTATAATCTTTTATTTCCCTCCCTGTGATCCGCAAAACCCTGCCTGTTCCAAAAACATTGTACGGATTAGGTGTCAGCCAGGGGCCAACACGCAGGTAAAATCCCCGCAAAAAAGCTTCCCATATACATATATAAAATATATAATAAATATATTTTAAATATATATATATATATATATATATATATATATAAAAAAAAAATTTAAAAAGCGGTTTTTGGGCCTGAATCGAGACCTTTTCGTTAAAAAAAAATTTTAAAAATGGTTTTTGTTTTTATTTTGCAACCACACCGTTGTCTCTGAATAGATTTGTTTCGGGGCGGGCCATAAAAAACCTCATGACAATAAAAAAATTTCAAAACCACTTTTTCTGTCAGTAGTGGGGACCCCCCAGTAGGGAAAAAAATATTATATTAGGTACAGGATGCAGTTTTTTGTTTTTTTTGAAAACGGTTCATTCCCCTTTAAATTAAATTCCTGGAGAAAGGGAGGCAGTGGGTTTCACTACCAGTAAAAAAAAGGGGAAATAGCTCAGTTTTTGGATCAAGACCCCTCCTTTTATATAAAGGCGCCCCAAAAATTAAAAGGGGCCCAAAGAGATCAAAGATTTTTTTTTTTTCTATGTCTTTGTTTTAAAAGGAAAATTATTAGTTTTTTCCCTTACAGAAACTTAAGACGATTTCCAAAACGATCCAACATTAAAATCAATATGAAAAAAAAAATCTCTTTTTGTCTGTCTTTAAACCCAAATCACCTTTTTCCTCTCTTCTCTCTCTCTCTCTCCCCTCCCTCGTCTCTTCTTCTCTCCTCTCCTCCTCTCTCTTCCTCCTCTCCTCTCTCCCCGGGTTGGTCTCTTACCCGGGTTTGAAGCAACCTTTTAAAAAACACTGAGAAAAGCCCCAGTCCAAATCTGCATTATCTCGGGGTTTCCAAACTTTAAATTAAAGGGAAAAAACCCTTGTGAGGCAAGCGTTATGGCACCGCCCATAACCCCCGGGGGAAAACCCCCTTTGATAATAAGGGGAAGTCCACGCAAGGGTAAAAACGTTGATGGGGCTTTTTGGGCTGGCACTTTGTTTCTTTTTTTCATTTTATTTTTTTTTCATTTTATTTTTCCTTTTTTGTGTTTTTTCCCCCCTCTTTCCAATTTTGGGTCTTTCTTTTTTCTATCTCTCTCACTTCCTCTACTCTTGCTCTCTCTCCCTCTCCTTTTGTCCCCCTTTCACCCTTTTTCTCCTCCCTGCACGTCTGTTTTCCCCTGCATTACTTGCCTGTTTTGCCTGCCAAACTTGCCTGCCTGCTTGCTTGCCTGTTTGCCTGCCTGCCTGCCAAATTCCCTTTTTCCCAAAATCCCCTGTTTGCCTGCCTGCCTGCCTGCCTCCCTGCCTGCCTGCCTCCCCTGCCTGCCTCCTGCCTCCCTCCCTGCCCCCCGGGCCCTGCCTCCCGGGCCTTTCCCTGCCTCCCGGCCTCCCTGCCTGCCTCCCCTTTTCCCTCAGGCATAAATTGAAAACACGAGCTGTCGGGGCTAAGTGAAAGAAGCGGTAGTCATAGCGACGTGAGGGGACAACACCAGGATTACCCCTCCTCACCCCCAACACCACCCCCCTCCCCCCCTCACGCTATTACTGAGGGACCGGTGCACATGTTTCAATGCACATAAATTCAATGCACAAATGATTCAACCCACAAAGTTTAAATTTGGCACTTGATTCAATACACACTGACTCAATACTAGCTGATATATATATATAAAATTTTAATAAAAATATATATATATATATAATATATATAAAATATATATATATATATATATATAAAAATATAAATGGGAAGGGGGCCCAAGAGGCTAGGAATAGGCTACAAATGCACTCGACCGAAGGTTAAACTAAAATTTTAAAGCTCTCCCAAAACCCAGCGAAATTTGGAAAAAAAAAACCAAACACACACCATGTACACACACACACACACACACACACACCAACAACACCCCAAAACACACACCACCCACACAACACACACACACACACACACACACACACACACACCCCCACACACAGCACAAAACACACACACACACACACACAAAACACCCACACACACACACACCCCACACACACACACACACACACACACCCCCACACAAAAACACACACACACACGAAACACCACCCACACACACACACCCACACACAGCTAGAACTCCCTCACATGTAGTAAAATACAGACAAAAAAATTTCCCAACTTTTCCCAACGGACTAAGGCTTTGAAAAACTACGAGGAAGAACTGGAGAAATAAAACCCCGCGCCCCGGGAAGTGCAAAGGATCTGGGGGGAACAGATCACGACGTACAAGATACATTAAAACCATAATACGAAAAAGGGCATGACAAAATGCTTGATGCAGTAACGAGAGCAAAAAATGAAAACACAAGTTGAAACAAACAAATCAGAGGAGATAAAACGACTTCAAAAGACATTTATTCCTTTTAAAAACTTTGAAAATAAGTGGAATGAGGAAACTGTTGAATCCCGTGCCAAAAAACCCCTTATACATGAGGGGTTTTGATTTTAAAACCCCCGAGACTTTAAACTGTGTGCAATACAACTGAAGGTTGAGACGACGGGGCAACCCGGGGGCACCAAATTGACGTTCCAAAGTGGGTGGGGGGTGTTGGGGGATAATGAAAAAGCTCTTGATCCAAGAAATTGGGTCAAACCGATTTCCCCCTACCCACCCCTTAACCCAAACCCCTGAACATTCTTTGGGGAATCTGTCTTCCAGAGCTTTTTCTGTGTCCAGAGAGGGCAAAATATAAAATATATATATATATAATATATATATATATATAAAAATATATATATATATAATATATATATAAATATATATATATTTTAAATATATAATAAAGTTAATATTTTTTTAAAAATATAATATATTATATAAAAATATTTTTATAAATATATATATAAAATTTTATATATAAAATAAATATATATATATATATTTATATAATATATATATATATAAAGGGGGGCAGAGTTCTAGGGAAACAATACTTGGATTTTTAGGGTTTTTTTTATAATAAATTTTGGGGTCAGAGGAAAATAAATCCCTGCGTACTCTCTCGATATTGAACTTGAAAAAAAAGAGAATAAATTGGGAGGTCCAGGAGAATTTCCCAAAACGCAGAATAAGATGTAAACTTGGGTTTTTAAAGGTTCCCTTGAAATTAAATTCTTTAGTGCACACAGATTAAACCCAAAAGGGAAATAAGGATACTGATGGGAGAAAACATCACCAGTTTATATCCCTCTATATAACCAAACGACATATACAAACCTAGGGAAACTAAGACCTGGTTTTCCAAAAGCTTTGATCAAGTCAAGGATGGGTTTTTAAAAATCCTTGACAAAGATGAAGTTCATATTCCCCCAAAATTTCCCTAAATCAGTCTTGAAATAAAGTTGCGCCAGCTTTTTCCCCTCAAATGATCCATTCATATATAAAGAAAAAAAGAGGGAAAGAAAATTAAATTTGGTTAAATTTCCAAGGGGAAAATTATCATGGAGAAAAAGATAAATTCCCGGAAAAAAACAGTAACTAAGTGGATACTTCCCCCGGAGAGAAATTTTGGGGGCACCGTCCCCCGGGGCGGGCCCGAACCCCGACCTTGTGATACTGAAAAGGGTTCTAAAATTTGGGGAGATGGCCAATATGACATAAGTGGGGGATTGCCCCCAGATGAGGTGATGGGGGCAAAAACTGCACGCAGTTTGAAGAGAAAGGGATGAGCGACCCTAGAGGCCCCTCTGGGAAAAAGGAAAAGCTGGAGATAGTAAAGTAGAGAGGCGGGGACAGGGGGCTAGTTAAAGTGCTTGCAAGCAAACAATGTAAATAGGCGACTAAAAACCCGTTAGTAAAACCAAGGGTGAAATTCAAGTGGGTGACTCCCCACATACAACACCACCGGGTCTGCATGACTTTTACATCACCATACAAGGGCAGGGAGATTTTTCCCTCCGGGAGCTCAATAACCAACTTTTAACACTTTTGAAGAGTTTCTGTTGGTGACTGTCTTTTGGGTTGGGCCCTCCCCATTTTTTTTTTTTTTCCTTCCTTCTTTCTCCTCTTGACTTTTTTGGTAGGTTTTGAAAGGGATGATAGATTCTAGGAAGGGAAGGAAAAGTTTTGGGAGGGAAAAGTGGGGTTTGGGAGAGGGTAAAGGGGGGGAGATTTTGGGGGGGGGGTGGGGGGGGGGTTTTAGTGGGTGTTTGGGAAAGGGGGAAATTCTTTTTTTTTGATTAATAAAAAAAGCAAAATCACCTTACAATTACTGTTTAAACTTTTATTAAACCTACATATGACAAAATATACCCTTTTGCTTCCCTGTCGATTCCAAACACACAGGATGAGTTTTCCCACATGAGGGAAAAGAAATGTGTCAGCTTTTAACTGTTTGTAATTCCCAAGTATTACTAACCCTTTACCCCCTTTTGGGGGGGGGAAAGAAAAAATTTTTGAAAGCTTGTGGAAATGTTTTTTTTTTAAAAAGATATTTTTTTTCGCCCCCCCACTAAACGTAAACCCGCCTTTTAAGCTGACTGTGTTGCTACATAATGTAAAAAAGCCATTTTTGTAATGGAATATGACGGTAAATTTTTTTAGCATTTTTTTTTCCCTAAATTTAAACCCTCGCAAACAGGGGAGATGGGACATTGTTGATGTTTTCCCATCTTTTGAATCCGGAGTAAGTTAGCAGTGCACCAAAAGATCCAAAAAAATTTTACTTTTTATATTGGGGTTTCGGAAAAAAGAAACACACTGATTTATTCCTTTTCATGTTAAATATCATAATCGAACTAGCAGGCTATTAATGTAAAAAATTTTTAATTTAAAAGTTTTTTTTTAGGTTTAAAGGGGGATGTTTCCTAAAGGCTTTTCCTGCACTTGCCTTGCGGAGGGGGTGTGGAGGGGCCACACCCACACCTACCTTGTTTAGCAGGCCTGTGTAGGGAATAACTCAAACCGTGGCACCTTTCCCTTTTCACCCCAAAGGGGGGTACATGCACTTAATTTTTTTTTCTAAAAAACAAAAATGACCCGAAAATTTTAAACCCGGGGAAAAGATTTTTTTAAAGCTGATCTATTTGGTTGGGAAAAAGAAAAGTTTTTTTGGAATAAGTATATAAAAGAGGTTAAAAAAGAAGTATCACTCCCCAAAACAGGTAAAAACAAAAGAACAAAAGTGCATTTGCCCCCTTGAGGGGGGCCACCTCCAAACCCCCAAAATTAAAAATTTTGGGAAACCCTTTGACCTTTTAAACCTTCCCCTGCTCCTAGGTACAAGAAAACCTGGGGCGAAGTTTGGCATGGGGGACAGAGTGAAAAAAAAAAAACCCGCATTGACAAAAAATGATAAGACAGCAAATCACCACTTGAAGTTCCCAAAAAATTTTATATAGTAAAAAAATATATATTAAAATATATAATAAAATTTAGAAAAAATATATATATATAAAATAAAATATATATAATATATATATATATATATAATTTAAAAAAATTTTATAAAGGGGTCCACCCTTGGGGTAAATTGGGGACCCAAAGTCTCGGAGAAGTGGAATAAAAGCTTTTAAAGGGAAAAATATTTGGGTTCCCTTTCCCAAGCCGTTTTGAATATTCCCCTTCTCCTACCACCCCAAACTTTTCATTCGTTTTTACCAACTGGAATATTTTATTACATAATATGGTACAAAATTTTAAGTGATACATTGCTGATACAAAGATGGCATATACTGTACATGAGATACATGTCTAGTACATATTGTTACGTGTTTGTCACTGATTATAAATGCGAAACTCTCATAACTCCCAATATATTATATATATTATAATTTAAAATTATTATATTTTATATATATATATAAATATATTTAATATATATATTATATATTATTTATAAATATATTTCTATATTATATATATTATATAATAAAATTTAATAATTTATATAATAAAATATTCGTACCGAATAGGTAAAACTTGCATTTTGGCTTTTGCCGAATAAAGCAAGCAAAATTTCTGTATGCAATAATTTCGCAAAAATCATTGTGAACCTAACGAAATTAAATATTTCATTATGTTTGTTTATATTAATTATTGTAAACTTATATAAAATATATTTTGTTGGATTGGGCTAAATTAAATTACGCTTGTTATATTAAGGTTAGGTAAGTTTTTCTAAGGTTTTTTTGGTAAAAATTATTAATTTTTACTTTAACATAAAAGAAAAAAAAATTTAACCTATAAGAGTTCTTGCTAATTGACCAATTTTACCTATTCGGCACGACATATGTAAAAAAGGAAGAGCAAAGAACAGCGGGCTTGTGATGGTGACTAAAATGACAAGTGCATTTTAGTGTCACTTGTGCTGATTCTCTCCAGTGTTGTTGTTGTTTTTGTTTCTGGCTTGCTCCCAGCTGTTACGGAAACTAGTAAAATTATCTTCGTGTTTGCTGCCCTTGTGACTGTCATTCTTGTGTTCTTTGCTGTTTATTCTTCATGCTCTCCAGTCTCCTATCCTTGATGCTGTTCGTACTGCTGTCCTTGTTGCTGTTCCTCTCGCTGTCCTTGTTGTTTTCCCTTCCTGTTCTCGCTTTTCCTTCGTAGCTTTTGTTTTTAGTGCTCTTGTGGCTGTCTCTGTTCTTGCTGATTTTCTTGTTGCTGTTTTTTGCTGCTGTTTTTCTCTCTTTTTTCCATGTTCTTGTGGGTTTTCCTATTGCTTTTCTTGTTGCTATGTTAAAACCCCTTTTTTAATTTCTTGCTGAAGTCCTGTGTTGCTGCGTTTTAATAGATTTTTCCTCTTAATGGCGTTGCATCCAGATTTTGTTTTGTAACATACAAATTAATATCAAATCCATATATAGCAGCTGTTCACTTAAAAACCAAGCTAACCACTGGCGTTACAGGAACCACGATAGTTACTAGTGTTATAGGAACCACGATAGTTACTAGTGTTAAGGAACCACGACAGTTACTAGTGTTACAGGGAACACGAAGTTACTAGTGTTTTGGAACACGACAGTTACTAGTGTTACAGGAACCCCGACAGTTACTAGTGTTACAGGAACCCCGAAGTTACTAGTGTTAAGGAACCACGAAGTTACTAGTGTTACAGGAACCACGACAGTTACTAGTGTTAAGGGAACCCCGACAGTTACTAGTGTTACAGGAACCAAAGACAGTTACTAGTGTTACAGGAACCCCGAAGTTACAAATGTTACAGGAACCACGACAGTTACTATGTTAACAGGAACCAACGACAGTTACTAGTGTTAAGGAACCACACAGTTTCTAGTGTTACAGGGAAACCACGACAGTTACTAGTGTTACAGGAACCAGACAGTTACTAGTGTTACAGGAACCACGAAGTTACTAGTGTTACAGGAAACCACGATAGTTACTAGGTTACAGGAACCCCGACAGTTACTAGTGTTACAGGACCACGAAGTTTCTAGTGTTCAGGAACCACGACAGTTACTAGTGTTACAGGAACCACGATTTGTTACTAGTGTTACAGTAACCTCCGGGTTTCCAATGGAATTACAGGAACCTCGAAGCTACTAGTGATGCAGGAACCACGATAAGCCACTGTGGTTACAAGAACCTCGACAGTCACTGGTGGTTACAGGAACTACGAAAGCCCCTGGGGTTTCATGAACCAAAATACTTACAAAATAAGCAACGTCTCTAAATGTAGAAAAATAAAAAGTCACTCCCGTATTCAAAAAAATTCCCAAAGACCCAAAATTTAGAGTAGACCCTTTAAAAAAACGTTTTTATCCACCCATTTCCAAAACTTACAAGACGAGAGATCTACCCAAAGAATAGCGTTAATGATTCTTTCCCATGAAAAAAACCAAAAAAAATTTTCGTTTTT
>NW_026490941.1:0-11043 GCF_026875155.1 Cherax quadricarinatus
CATGCTGCACCATGTCTGTGTCACCAGCGCTGCATCATGATGTCTGTGTCATTAGAGCTGCATCATGACGTCTGTGTTACCAGTGCTGCACCATAATGTCTCTGTCACCAGTGTTGCATCATGATGATGTCTGTGTCACCAATGCTGCATCATGATGTCTGTGCCACCAGTGCTGCACCAGGATATGTCACCAGTGCTGCATCATGATGTTTTTGTCACCGGTGCTGCATCATGATGTCCGTGTCACCAGTGCTGTATCGTGATGTCTGTGTTACCAATGCTGCACCATAATGATGTCTGTCACCAGTGCTGCATCATGATGTCTGTCACCAGTACTGCACCATGATGTATGTGTCACCAGAACTGCACCATGATGTCTGTGTCTCCAGTGCTGCACCATGATGTCTGTGTCACCAGTGTTGCACCATGATGTCGTCTGTCACAATACTGCACCATGATGTCGTCCATGTCACCAGTGCTGCACCATGATGTCGTCTGTCACAGTACTGCACCATGATGTCGTCTGTCACAGTACTGCACCATGATGTCGTCCATGTCACCAGTGCTGCACCATGATGTCGTCTGTCACAGTACTGCAACATGATGTCGTCCACGTCACCAGTACTGCACCCTAACATCTAACTTTTATTATGGCGACACATTCACTTTATTTAGGATGTTTACGTGCATACTTAGCCTCACTGAGTGCTCTTGTCATTTCTGAAAATTCCCTGGGCAGGCCAAAATGTGCCCAGGGAAGTCACTCCCTTCCTTTACTTTGTGTGTAGTGTTGCCTGTGAGCAACAATACACTCACTTGTAGTGTAGCCAAACTAATAAATTGAGAGTCCACCAACATACAATTTTTTCAGTATAACCAAGGCAAGAAATACAGATAACTTTACTCCAGACACACGTGGCATTAATTAACAACATACCGTGTTGAAGTTATGCAACACACTGTCAATTATATAACAACATCCAGAATAATTACCTGCATAATTCATCCCACCTGCGAGACTCGCTGCACCTTCCTCCACAGCACAACATTTGCTTGCACGTGCCCGGTTTTGTTTGGGCCCTGGGGCAAAAGTTCGTTTCACCGGCGGGGTCTGCATTTGTTCCAGCGGGGTAAAAAATTTGGGAGGGTTTTCCTTTAATACTGGTTGTCTAGGGCCCCTCTTCAAAAAATAGGGTACCTGGTGTTAGTCGACTGGTGGGGGTCGAAATCCTGGCCTTTGACTTAATTTGCCCGAAATTGCTCAGCATAACAAAGGCTTCTATATAGTAGTATGTCATGACCCAGCTAGGACTGTATACCTTGTCATGTACTTGTAGTAAAATTATTATTTTATACTTAGAAGAAAATCAACAACGCAAACTGCTTATAAATGTATACCAACAAAAGCCTTTACAAGTGAAGTCAATGTTGTATAATTTTACTTCCTGTACAAACTTGGAAATCAGGAATGATTGATTACCAAGAAATTTTGGGTGTGTTTAGGAGTTTCGTGAAGAAGTGTAGCTATCTCCTTGCAATGTTTATAATATTTTATTTTTTTTGCATTTTATCATTTGAACTCATCAGGGACAGCACCCGGCAGGGGTCTCTTTTCCCAACCACCGGCAGCACCAAAGGGGTGCAGTGGTTCTCTCTTTCCCCAACCCCCGGGCCAGACAGGGGTTTGCAGTGTTCTCATTTCCCCCAAACCGGCAGACACCACTGGTGCAGTTTCTCTCATCGTAACCACGGCAGCCCCAGTTTGGGTGCAGTGCTCTTCTCTTTCAAAACCCCGGCAGCACAGCTGGTGAAGTGTTTCTAAATCAGAACCAACGGGCACCCTGGTGAAATTTTGTTCTCTCATTCTTTAACCACCGGCAGCACCAGCTGGTGCAGTGTTCTCCATTCGTAACCACCGGCAGCACCAGCTGGTGCAGTGTTCCTCTCATTCGTAACCACCGCAGCACCAGCCTGGCGCAGAGTTCTCTCATTCGTAACCACCGGCAGCAACAGCCTGGTGGCAGTGTTCTCTCATCGTAACCACCGGCAGCACCACTTGGGTGGAGTGTTCTCTCATTCGTAACCACGGCAGCACAGCCTTGTGCCGTAGGGGGGGGGGGGGGGGGGGGGGGGGGGGGGTGGGGGGGGGGGGGGGGGGGGGGGGGGGGGAGGGGGGGGGGGGGGGGGGGGGGGGGGGGGGGGGGAGGGAGTGGGGGGGGGGGAGCCGCTGTGGCAGTGGGGTTTGTTGATTGTGGGGGTGGTGGCAGAGGGAACAGTGTGTGGGTGTTGGTTCAGATTGTTCAGTTGCAATTGGGATTTTCACAGTGTGGGTGGGGTTTGTGGTGGGGGGATGGGGCAGAGTGCCCAAAAAGGGACTGCAGTAGAGGTGGGGTTTTGTGGTGAGGGGTAGAGGCAGAGGGAACAGTGCTTGTAGGTTTTGGTTGAGAAGATCAGTGCTTCGGGTTGTGTGGTTGGAGTCCTTCTGTGGGTGGTCTCTGGAGTCTGGGTTCTGCTCCTCATCGATGCTCCCGTTCTCCTTTCGGTTTTGTACAATCTCTCCTGTCTCCTCCTTTTCTTCTGTCCTAGACATGTCCCCTCAGTCGTGCATTCTCCTGCAGGACCTGGTTCGAGCTGATTCTGCCTTGAAGACTACTGTGACAGCCGTCTCCTCCTTGCATGCAAACCACCCAATTCTCTGAAATTTGCCTGCTGGGTCATGTCTCCCTCTCCTATAGCTTTCAAGATACCTTCGATCGCTTCTCTCCCCCTGGATTCTTTTATCATAGGTTTTCCTCTTCAACTTCATGGAGCCCATAGACAAACATTGAACCTCTCCCTCTCTTTCCTCCCACTGTCACTCCTCTCTGTATCCTCTGAGGTGTTTTATCTCCCTTCCATCGAGATGTTCCTGCCTTCAACCCCTGCCCTTGCTGCAAGCCCCTATGCTCAGTGGACTGTTCTTCCCTGCCAGCATGTTACCTGCCACTTTAGTTGACTGTTTGAGTCTCTGCATAAGTTCTTTCCCTGCATTGACGGCAAGCCTTCATGATTGGTCCTTCCAATCATCTTTTCCTGAATCCCTACATCCCCCTCGTCTGTGACTGGTATAGGAGTCCCTGAGTCATTCCTGTGCTGTCATTTGTCCTCTCTATTCTGTTTTCAGGTTTTTTAGCACCTTCTAATCACTTTTCTTATTTTCAGCTGCTAAGACTTGAGTCACCCACTTCCTCTCACATCAGCTATCCTCTCCACCATTACCCTGCTGATCTCAGCTATTCCTTCCCCCCTCTTCCTCCATTTTTGTGAGCTCTACCTCCCCAATCTTCCCTCTCAGGTTCCTCCTAGGTTCGACCTCCAACCCCTGGGTCTCCGGCCCTCTTGGTTACCCATTGTCTTTTTTACCACGGAAAGGAGCTTGTGTGTGAGAGAGAGGGAAAGTGTAGAGGGAGAGAGAATGCCTGGAAGAAGGCTACGGGGGAAAAAAAAAAAAAAAAAAAATAAAGATTGGTGAGAGAGGAAGTTTACGGGAGGCCAAGGGAGGAAGAGAAGATGATTGGACGGTGGTGTGAGGAGGAGAGAGAGAAAACAAAGGTGGAGAGAGAGATAGAAAGGTAGAGAATAGAGATAAAGCAAAGGGAGTGTGTGTGTGTGTGTGTGTGTGTTGTGTGTAGTGAGTGTGTGTGTGTGTGTGTGTGTGTGTGTGTGTTTGTGTGTGTTGTTGTGTGAAGTGTGTGTACTCAACTATTTGTACTCACCTATTTGTGGTTGCAGGGTCGAGTCTTAGCTCCATGCCCCGCTCATCACCGGTTGCTACTGGGGCCCTCTCTCGCCCGCTCCATGAGCTTTATCAAACCTCGACTTAAACTGTGTATGGTTCCTGCCTCCACTACGTCATTTTCAAGGCTATTCCACTAGCCTTACAACTCTATGACTGAAGAAAAACTTCCTACTATCTCTCTGACTCATTTGTGTCTTTCAACTTCCAATTGTGCCACTTGTTCGGTGTCCCCCTTCCCTGGAACATCCTGTCCTTGTCCACCTGCTATGCCACGCAGTATTTTATATGACGTTATCATGTCTCCCCCTGAACCCTCTGTCTTTCCTCCTCTCCATTGTCGTCAGGCGATTTCCCTTAATCTTTCTTCATAGGACATTCCCCTTAGCTCTGGAACTAACCTTGTCTCAAACCTTTGTACTTTCTCTAGTTTCATGACGTGCTTTTATCAAGTGCGGGTTCCAACAGGTGCTGCATACTCCAGTATGGCCTGACATACACTGTTGTACAAGTGTCTTGAATGATTCCTTACTGTGTGTGTGTGTGGTGTTACCAATGCCAGCCTGTGTGAACTGAACGAAGCAACCCATGCAACCCAGTCAAATATAATTTTTTTTTTTTTATTAACACACCGCCGATTCCCACCAAGGCCGGGTGGGCCTCGAAAAAGAAAAACTTTCACCATCATTCACTCCATCACTGTCTTGCCAGAAGGGTGCTTTTACCCTACAGTTTTAAACTGCAACATTAACACCCCTCCTTCAGAGTCAGGCACTGTACTTCCCGTCTCCAGGACTCATGTTCCGGCCTGCCGGTTTCCCTGAATCCCTTCATAAATGTTACTTTGCCTCACACTCCAACGCACGTCAAGTATTAAAAACCATTTTGTCCATCTCCATTCACTCCTATCAAACACGCTCACGCATGCCTGCTGGAAGTCCAAGCCCCTCGCACACAAAACCTCCTTTACCCCCTCCCACCACCCCTTCCTAGGCCGACCCCTACCCCGCCTTCCTTCCATACAGACTGATACACTTTTGAAGTCATTCTGTTTCGCTCCATTCTCTCTACATGTCCGAACCACCTCAACAACCCTTCCTCAGCCCTTGACAACAGTTTTGGTAATCCCGCACCCCCTCCTAACTTCCAAACTACGAATTCTCTGCCTATATTCACACCAACATTGCCCTCAGACTGACATCTCCACTGCCTCCAGCCTTCTCCTCGCTGCAACATTCATCACCCACGCTTCACACCATATAAGAGCGTTGGTAAAACTATACTCTCATACATTCCCCTCTTTGCCTCCAAGGACAAATTTTCTTTGTCTCCACAAAACTCCTAATTTGCACCACTCACTCTTTTTCCCTCATCAATTCTATGATTCACCTCATCTTTCATAGACCCATCTGCTGAAAACGTCCACTCCCAAATATCTGAATAGTTCACCTCCTCCATACTCTCTCCCTCCAATCTGATATTCAATCTTTCATCCCCAATCTTTTTGTTATCCTCAAAACCCTTACTCTTTCCTGTATTCCCCCTTTAATTTTCTTCTTTTGCACACCCTACCAAATTCATCCACCAATCTCTGCAACTTCTCTTCAAAAATCCCCCAGAGCACAGTGTCTTTCAGCAAAGAGCAGCTGTGACAACTCCCACTTTGTGTGTGATTCTTTATCTTTTAACTCCACGCCTCTTGCCAAGCCCCTCGCATTTACTTCTTACAACCCCATCTATAAATATATTAAACAACCACGGTGACATCACACATCCTTTTTCTAAGGCCTACTTTTACTGGGAAAAAAAATTTCCCTCTTTCCTACTACTCTACTTGAGCCTCACTATCCTCGTAAAAACCTTCACTGCTTTCAGTAACCTACCTCCTACACCATACACTTTGCAACATCTGCCACTTGGGCCCCCCTATCCACCCTGTCATACGCCTTTTCCAAATCCATAAATGCCACAAAGACCTCTTTAGCCTTATCAAAATACTGTTCATTATATGTTTCACTGTAACCCCTGGTTCCACACCCCCCCTCCCTTTTCCCCTAAAGCCTCCTTGTTCATCTGCTATCCTATTCTCCGTCTTACTCTTAATTCTTTCAATTTAACTCTACCAACACTTTACCAGGTACACTCAACAGACTTATCCCCCTATAATTTTTGCACTCTCTTTTATCCCTTTGCCTTTAACAAAGGAACTATGCTTTCCCTCTCTGCCAACCCCTAGGTACCTTACCTTCTTCCATACATTTATTAAATAATTGCACCAACCACTCCAAACTATATCCCACCTGCTTTTAACATTTCTATCTTTATCCCATCAATCCGGCGGGCCTTACCCCCTTTCATTTTACCTACTGCCTCACGAACTTCCCCACACTCACAACTGGCTCTTCCTCACTCCTACAAGATGTTATTCTCCTTGCCCTATACACGAAATCACAGCTTCCCATCTTCATCAACATTTAAAAAA
The DNA here is from genome assembly GCF_026875155.1 of Cherax quadricarinatus. Taxonomy (NCBI): domain Eukaryota; kingdom Metazoa; phylum Arthropoda; class Malacostraca; order Decapoda; family Parastacidae; genus Cherax; species Cherax quadricarinatus. The sequence continues at coordinate 6,258 of NW_026490941.1, forward strand.
TTCCTCAAAATATTCCTTCATCTTCCCAATACCTCTAACTCTCCATTTAATAACTCTCCCTCCTATTTTTAACTGACAAATCCATTTGTTTCTCTAGGCTTTCTTACTTGTTAATCTCACTCCAAAACTTTTTCTTATTTTCAAAAAAATTTGTTGAAAAACATCTCACCCACTCTCTCATTTCCCTTCTTTTTTACATTGCTTCACCCCCTCTCTTAACTTCTCTCTTTTTCTCCTATACTCTTCCCTCCTTGCATCAACTTCTACTTTGTAAAAAACTTCTCATATGCAAAACTTTTTCTCCCTTACTACTCTCTTTACATCATCATTCCACCAATCGCTCCTTTTCCCCTCCTGCCCCCACTTTCCTGTAACCACAAACTTCTGCTGAACACTCTAACACTTAATTTTTAAACCCTCCCCCATACCTCTTCGACCCCATTGCCTATGCTCTCATTACCCCATCTATCCTCCAATAGCTTTTTAAATATCTTACCCTAACTGCCTCCTCTTTTAGTTTATAAACCTTAAACTCTCTTTCCCTGATGCTTCTATTCTCCTTGTATCCCATCTCCTTTTACTCTCAGTGTAGCTACAACTAGAAAGTGATCTGATATATTGTGGCCCCCTATAAACATGTACACCCTGAAGTCTACTCAACAGTCTTTTATCTACCAAATTTACATAATCCAAAAAAACTACTGTCATTTCGCCCTACATCATATCGTGTATACTTATTTATCCTCTTTTTCTTAAAATATGTATAACCTATAACTAAACCCTTTCTATACAAAGTTCAATCAAAGGGCTCCCATTATCATTTACACCTGGCACCCCAAACTTACCTCCCACACCCTCTCTAAAAGTTTCTCCTACTTTAGCATTAAAAGTCCCCTACCACAATTACTCTCTCACTTGGTTTAAAGGCTCCTATACATTCACTTAACATCTCCCAAATCTCTCTCTCTCCTCTGCTTTTCTCTCTTCTCCAGGTGCAACACGCTATTATGACCCACTTCTCGCATCCAACCTTTACTTTAATCCACATAATTCTTGAATTTACACATTCATATTCTCTTTTCTCCTTCCATAACTGATCATTTAACATTACTGCTACCCCTTCCTTTGCTCTAACTCTCTCAGATACTCCAGATTTAATCCATTTATTTCCCCCCACTGAAACTCTCCTACCCCTTCAGCTTTGTTTCGCTTTAGGGCCAGGACATCCAACTTCTTTTCATTCATAAAAATCAGCAATCATCTGTTTCTTGTCATCCGCACTACATCCCCGCACATTTAAGCAACCCAGTTTTATAAAGTTTTTCTTCTTCTCTTTTTTTGTAATTGTATACAGGAAGAAAAGGGGGTTTTAGCCATTGCTCCCGGCACTCCAGTCGCCTCATACGACACGCATGGCTTACGGAGGAAAGATTCTTTTCCACTTCCCCCTGGACAATAGAAGAAATAAAAAAGAACAAGAGCTATTTAGAAAAGGAGAAAAACCTAGATGTGTATAAAATATATATGCATGTGCGTGTCTGTGAAGGTGTGACCCAAAAAGTAAGTAGGAGTAGCAAGATATCCCTGTTATCTTAGCGTGTTTTTTGAGACAGAAAAAGAAACCAGCAATCCTACCATCATGCAAAACAGTTACAGGTTTTTGTTTCACAGTCATTGGCCCGGACGGTAAGTACTTCCCTGGGTGGTTGCTGTCTTTCCAACCTACTACCTATATATATATATATATATATATATAATATATATATATATATATATTTTATATATAATATATTTTATATATAAAATAAAATATACCTATATATATATATATATATATATATATATAATATATATTATATATATATATATTATATATTATATATATATATTAAAAATAAACAGTCGGCCGTCTCCCACCCAGGCAGGGTGACCCAGGAAGAAAATCCCCAAAAAGAAAATACTTTCATCATTCAACAGATTCACCTCACTCACACATAATCACTGTTTTTGCACAGGTGCTCAGAACAAAACAGTTTAGAAGCATATATGTAATATACGACATTCCCTCCAAACTGCCAATATCCCAAACCCCTCCTTTAGAGTGCAGGCATTGTTTTTCCCATTTCCAGGACCAAGTCTGGCTAATAAAAAATAACGGGTTCCTGAATCCCTTCGCTAAATATTGCCCTGCTCACATTCCACAGCTTGTCAAAGGGCCCAAATACCATTCGTCTTAATTCACTCCTAACACACTCACGCACCCTTGCTGGGAAGTCCAAGCCCCTTGCCCACAAAACCTCCTTTACCCTCCCTCCAACCTTTTTGAGGACGACCCCTACCCCGCCTTCCTTCCCCTACAGATTTAAACGCTCTCCATGTCATTCTACTTTGATCCATTCTCTCTAAATGACCCAAACCACCTCAACAAACCCCTCTTCTGCCCTTGACTAATATTTTTATTAACTCCACCCTTCTCCTAATTTTCACACTCCAAATTTTCTGCACAATATTTACACCACCATTGCCCTTAGACAGGACATCTCCCCCTGCTTCCCAAACCCCTTCCTCACTGCAGCATTATAACCAAAGCTTCACACCCCCTATACGAGTGTTGGTACTACTAACTTTCATACATTCCTTTTTGCCTCCATAGATAACGTTTCTCGTCTCCACATATACCTCAATGCACCACTCACCTTTTTTTCCCTTTATCAATTTTTATGATTAACCTCATTTTTTCATAAATCCATCTGTGACACGTCAACTCCCAAATATCTGAAAACATTCACTTCTTCCATACTCCTCCTCCCCCAATTTAATATCCAATTTTTCTTTATCTAAATCTTTGATACCCTCATCACCTTACTCTTTTTATGTTCACTTTCAACTTTCTACCTTTACACACACTCCCAAACTCGTCCCCCTAACCAATGCAGTTTTTTTTTTAGAATCTCCCCTTAGCACAGTAATCAGCAAAAAATAACTGTCAATTCCCATTTTGTATTTGATTCCCCCTAATTTAATCCCACCCTCTCCCGGTACCCTAGCATTTTACTTCTTTTCAAACCCATCTATAAATATATTAAATAACCATGGTGACATTAAAACATCTCTGTCTAAGACCTACATTTTACTGGGAAGTAGTCTCCTTTCTTCTACACACCCTAACCTGGGCCTCACTATCCTCATAAAAACTCTTTACAGCATTTCTGTAAAGACCCCTCAGTTCCAGCTGCTTTACCCCTTTCATTCTACGTAATGCTTCACGCACCTTGTTTAACTTGCTCCAAAAATTTTTCTTAAATTTTTATTAAAATTTCTTGATAGTGCATTTTCCCCCTCTATCATCTGCTCTCTTTTTGCACTCTCTCACCCCACTCCTTCACCTTTCTTTTACTCTCCATATACTCTGCTCTTCTTATAACACTTCTGCTTTGTAAACCCTCTCATAAGGTATCTTTTTCTCTTTTATCACACCCTTTAATTCATCATTCTCCAATCACTCCTCTTTCCTCCTACATCCCCCTCCCATAACCACAAACTTCTGCCCCACATTCTAATATTGCATTTTTAAAACTATTCCAACCCCCTTCAACCCCCCCCCACTACTCATACTTGCACCAGTCCACCTTTCTGCCAATAGTTTCCTATATCTCACCCTAACTTCCTCTTCCCTTAGTTTATACACTGTCACCTCCCTCTTACTTGTTGTTGCCAATTTCCCTCTTGTCCCCTCTACCTCTTACCCTAACTGTAGCTACAACTAAAAAAATGATCCCAAAATATCAGTTGCCCCCCTATAAACATGTACATCCTGGAGCCTTTCCCATCAACCTTTTATCCCCCAATACATAATCTAAAAAAACTACTTTCATTACATGCTATATCATACCGTGTATATTTATTTATCCTCTTTTTCATAAAAAATGTATTACTTATTACCAAAACCCCTTTTTACACATAGCTCAATTAAAGGCTCCCCCTTTTCGTTTACCCCCGGCACCCAAATTTACCTACTACTCCCTCCAACATTTTTACCCACTTTAGCACTGAAATTCCCAACCACAAGTACTCATATTTCTTGGTTCAAAACTCCCCCTGCATTCACTCATTTCCCAAAATCTTCTCTCCTCTACACTTCTCTTTTCTCCAGGTGCATATACACTTACTAACCCCACCTTTTCACATCTAACCTTTATTTTACTCCACATAATCCTTGAATTAATACATTTATAATCCCTCTTTTCCTGCCATAGCTTATCCTTCAACATTAAATTTCTACTCCTTCTTTAGCAAATTTTATATTCCACTTCTCTTACCACCCCATCTTTTCATTGTTTTTTACCAATAGGTATATTATATTACATAATATTGTACAAAATATTTAAGAGATACATTGTTGATATAAGGATTATATATAACTACATGAGGTGTACATGAGATACATGTCTAGAAACATTGTTACGTGTTTATTACTGATTATAATGCGAAACCTCATCCAGCTCCTTAGGGTCAGGCGCTTGCCCCAAAATATGGCATGCATTACCCCTCCGAACAGCAGCGCTGAGTCGCTGAAACAGAAAAAATAGCTGCCCTGGGTCTCTAGTTTCCCTGAGAGTCTTTTGCCTATCTCCTTAAGGAACTTAGATGAACTCTTTCCCCATGAGCCAAGGGTCTCCGAGCCTATGGGAACTATAATGCTAGGCAAGTTCTCCTATTTTTTTAGATTTGGGACTACCCGAAGCTGCAGCTGCTCCTCTTCCTCCCTGGGTTTGGAGAGGACAGC
>NW_026490949.1:0-22467 GCF_026875155.1 Cherax quadricarinatus
TATTGAATCCTACTGAATTCTTATGGATAATTGGACAAGGATACTGACTACTTGTTACGAAAACCCAGTAACAGGCTGGATGCTAGTAGGGCAGTCCTTTCTAGTGTTCACTGGAGATCTCTAAGCTTTTAGAATCGCGTTTTTTGTAACATATTGCAATAAACAGGGCCACCTGCAGCCATATTGTCGAAAGATGCTTAGGGACCAGGCTGCGGCAGATGCTTCTCCAGTAAATACACTGATTACACATGATGTGGCTTGCATTGCAGTCTTGCCCCAAGGTATCCAAAGAAGACCAGCTGTCTTTGACCCTCAGATGAAGGCCTATTCAAATAAGTCTACTGTGGCCTTACACCAAAATGAAGGTAGGGTCACGGGTGTTATGTCTTTGAGGGACACTTGTAGCACATACACCTTGCTTCGCAGGGGTGTATTGCCAGTGTCGGATGACACCTACACCGGATTGGACATTTTTCTTAAAGGGATAACTGGAATCCCTGTCAGGACTCCAGTGCACAGGTTATGGGTAGAGTCTGCATACCAGTCTGGGTACCTACCTGTAGGTATTGCAGAAGATGTACCTTTTGCAGGAGTTGACCTTCTACTAGGCAACAATGTTGTGGGACTCCTCAAAAGTGAGGAATGTTTGGTTTTCCAGGACCCTGCTTTACAAGGTGGTAATGACCCAATTGGAGCAACGGTACCTGAACATTTTTCAATGTGCTTTCGGACTAAACAGGGGAACAAGGCAGGAGCTGTGCCTCCCTGTGACCCTTCTGCACACTGTGGTGATGGTTTGGGCATGGGGAGCCTGTTCATTGAGTCTGACCTGCAGGAGACTCTGAGCAGTGATGAACTGGTTCAACCAGAACTCGGTTGGAGAAGTGGTGCTGATGTGGGAAAAAATCCCGACTCTGCAGCAGCTGAGTGAGGCCCGAGAACGTTGTGACCTCCGGAATGCTATTCATTTATCAGTTGTCGCGGAGGATGTGGTTCCCAAATTTACCAAGTGTTTATTTTGCAGAGTTGATCAAATGAGCAAGACTCTTTTTAAGAGGACCTGTGCTTACGTGGCCACGGCAGAACTATTAGTGTCTTTGTCAGTATTTTTTACAGATTCTGAAGGAACGCCATTTCAGTGTTAAGACGGGAGAGCTAAATAATCAGTGTTTATTAATAAATTCCTTTTCTAACAGGTTACCAAAGTCTATACCCTTTCTGATTAATTTTGTGTGTGTGGTTTTAAGATTTCTGGTGAAACATTTTTCTCTCTTAGGCTTTGCACAAATCACCCAGAAGTCATATTTTATGAAATGTCATGTAGTTTTGAGAGGCCTACTTGAGGTTAAATTTACCAATGTATATCATCCTAGGAGTCAAAGAAAAGCACCATGGTTTTCCCAGTCTCTCAGGGCAATGCATGTTTGTTTTACCCAGTACCAGAAGGACTGGGAGGAGAGAATTCCCCTCCCTTTCATTACCGTGTGGGAAGCACTCTGGAATCATTAACCCTTTGAGGGTTTTGGTCGTACTAGTACGTCTTACGCGTAGGGGTTTTTGACGTACTAGTACGCATAAATTCTAGCGGCCTCAAATCTCGCGCGAAAAGGCTGGTAGGCCTAGGTGTGAGAATGGGTCTGCGTGGTCGGTGTGCGCGGTAGAAAAAAAATCTGGGACCCAGTGGTGCATTGTGGGAATGCCCTCTTAGTAAACAATGTCCACCATGCCTCGCGGTAAGAAGCTCCTCACTCCTCGGCGAATTGGGACACTTTTGTTCCCCAGTGACAGTTCTAATAGTGATGGAAGTGCCAGTGAAGATGAGTTTCGTGGTTTTAGTGAGGTTCTGACCGAAACTAATGACCATAATATTGGTAATAGTGAGGAAAACCCAGACGACCCTCAGCCTTCCACCTCTGGTGCTGGGCCCTCTTGTTCACGTTCAGTTGTTCCAGAACCCAAGATGAAACTTCTATTTTCCCAAATCCCAGACTCAGATGAGAGCATGGGTGATGATAGTGATAGTGAATATGAACTACAAGCTCTTCAAACTAGTTCCAGTAGTGATAGTGAAGTGCAATATTCCCCAGTGAAGCGTCAGTATATACGACGATATATGCGCTCTGGTAGTGTGCCATATGTTATACCAAGGGGAAGGAGTGCATCTCGGAGTACATCCCATGGCTGTACAACAGGAACAGACAGTGAAAATGACGAAGATACTGTTGCAATTGGGATGGAAAATGTGCGTGGTGGTAGTGGTGCCGGCGGTGAGGCACCAGCAGTGGGCCATGCTGCCACCCACGCTGCCACCCACGCCGCTGCCTCAGCTGATCTAGAACAAAGGCCACCATCCCCCACTCACCCACCACACCAGCCTCCACAACCACCTCCTCCACAATCACAACCTCCACAACCACAACCACCTGTCATTGTCCAGTACCCACCAGCAGACCGCACCTGGGATTGGCAGGAAGCTGTCAATTTTGTTCCAAATCCCCACCAGTTTGATGGCAGCCAAAGTGGAATACGGCCATCTATTGTACCGGTACCTGCCCCATGCAGCGCGTTTCAAACGTACTCCACGAGCACAAGCAGGAGACCACCAAGACACGCATTTCTGAGAATGTCTGCCCGAAGTTTGGGGAATAGAATGAGAAGCTGCGGTTAAAACGGAGGACGAGAAGAGGTGTAAAAGCTCATCGATGGAGGACGAAGAAGGAACCTCCCTAAAAACAGTTAGGTGTGAGTCAAGGTTCCAATTTTCCTGATCAAATTGCTAGCGTGGGATGCGAAGAGGTGGTGAATATGAAGGGGAAGTAAGAATGATTGGGAAATGATCACTGTCATGTAAGTCCGGGAGAACAGACCAAGTGAAGTCTAATGCGGCGGAGGAAGAGCAGACAGAGATCGATGCGAGAGAGAGAGAGAGTCCAAGGATCAAAATGGGTGTGAGTACCTGTATTTAAAACATGGAGGGGGTGGGTGGCAAGAAAAGCCTGTAACTGAATGCCACGGGAATCACAGTGAGATTCCCCAGAGGAAATGGTGGGCATTAAAATCACCACGTAACAGAATCGGCGGCGGTAATGACGAAACAAGAAAGGCAACATCCGGAATAGATAATGCCCGAGGAGAGAGATATATAGAACAGAGCGTATACCACCTACGCAAGTGGATACGGGCTGCCGTGTAATGCAGCGAAGTACGAACAAATAGTTGATGGTACGGAATATCAGTGCAAAGAAGGGCACTTTCATTAAAGGTCCCATCAGGAAAAGGATCTGAAGAATACAATAAATTATAGCCTGAGATGGGAAAGATAACAGCAGAGTGTAATTTTGGTTCCTGTAAGCAAACACCAACAGGGGGAAACTGGGAGAGTAACATCTGAAGCTCACCCCGATTACCTCTGAGGCCGCGTATATTCCACTGTAAATAGGCCATGATTGCAAATGATAAAGATACCTGAAATCCGCAGGTAAGGGTTCCTACGGCCTAGAGGGGTTAGAAAAGTCCACATGCGGAGGCAGTGGAAAACGTTCAAGCAGCGAAGGAACGGTGCGCTGTGAAGAAAGGAGTTGCGCAGATGGAGCAGAGAAGAGAGGAGCGGAGGGTGGATCAGTGTCCATTGATGGTTTGGTCTCTGCAAATATATTCAGAGATTGCTTCACGTGTTTCGGAATTCAGAGACGTCGTATGGGAAACAATATTGGAAATGGTAGGGGGAGGATGAGTAAAGATTGGAACTGTATTGGACTGTACCAAGGTAGGGGGGGGGCGAAAGGGTGGAGGGAACTGGAGAAGCGTGGAAGGGGACAGAAGAGGCAGAAACCTGGGAGGTGGCAGAAGAGGAAGAAACTTGGGAGGGACAGGGGAGGAAGGTACAGTCAGGAGAGAAGGGTGAACCTCTACACTTGTAACAGAGCCAGGGAGAGCAGGAGAACCAGGTACAGAGACAGGGAAGGTAAAATGAGGAGTGGAAGATGGGTAGGAGGTGTTAACGGACCTTTTTTTGACTTTTGAGAAAGTAGAGGACGATTGGGAGGAGGTGTAATACGAGATCTCGTCGCTACTGAGGCTTGTGAGAGAACACGAAGAAGCGAGATCAGACTGAGGCGTTGAAGTAGGGACGTCCGAGCCGAGGACAGCAAAAGAATTAGATACAGGAGTGACTATGGAAGAGGTAACCACAGAGGTGGGTGCAGAAGATGGGATACCAGAAGTGGGGGGACGTTTTGAAACACTGGAATAAGAAACACGAGGAGGCGGAGGCGGAGATGAGAAACTGCCATGGCATAAGGGAGACCTTCTACCTCTTTAAGGTAACGGATTTCCCGCTCGTTTAAGTAGACTTGACAACGGCCAGACTACGAAGGGTGAGCCTCATGACAATTAAGGCAAGAGGGAGGTCGATTGCAAGACGTATTAGAATGGTCATCGGCACCACAGACTGGGCATTCGGCGATAGATATGCAATATTTCACTGGATGGCCAAATCGCCAGCAATTTCTACACTGTTGCGGTGTAGGGATCACCTTTTGAACTTTTAACCGATGTCCTGCTACATAAACTGAGGATAGGAGTTCACAGCTATCAAAAGTTAAACGAGCCACATTGCTAGGGTATCGTCTCCGCCCGCGGGCAGGAAGAACATAAGTGTCTACCTTGAGGATTGGGAGATCTTGGAGTTCCAGCTGTTCAAGAATGTCAGTGCCACATGTCTGGAAATTTTGTTGAACTATGGTATGGGGCAGAATGACGGTACCACAACAAGAATTGAGGGAATGATGTTTTTCAATAGTGACAGGAACAGTATCGATATGGGAAAGACGAGAAAGCTCATGAGCCTGGGTAGCATTCTGTATGGTGATGATGCGCGTACCGCTATTAAGAGCATGAAAAGAAATATCTTTACCAACATGGCGTAGAAGTGCCTTGCCAATGCTGTGGTCAGAAAGATAGGCAGTAGAGGAAGTCGGTCATAAAGTGAAGAATTTAGTCCATTGTGCAGTCTGAAACTGAGCATGGAAAGGTAGTCAAGGACGTGTCAATCTTTTCTGAGAAGAACGAGAAGGTGGAGAAGTATCATCAGCAGGTAATTGTCGTTGGCGTTTAGGCGTGGGACCAGAGTTGGTCCGACGTGGAACGGGTCGGCGATTCAAAAATTGCCGCACCGTATGGGGAGAGGCCGGAAGCATAGTCAGAGGAGAGCGAAGGTCAGATAAATCAAAGGAGTCAGTCGAGGCCTCAGTACCTGAAGCAGGTGAGGAAACAGCACCGGCAAGAGGTACAGAGGCATGAGGAGTGTCTGAAGAGAGTGGTCCAAAGACGAGGCGGGGTCAGAACGGGGTGCGACATCAAGAAGGGGCCCGGGGGTAGCAGGTTCATGGACTAGGGCTGCCATGATTAGGTTACTTCTTTATTTTTGTTTTTAAGAAAAAAAAAATAAAATAAAAATAAAAAAAAAGAATAAAAAAAGGGGGGACCAGGGAGGGATAGTTCCTAGGAGGAATGAAAGGGCCAGAAATCTCCCTCCGCACCCAAGAGGACCTCAGCACCGCAAGTAGCGCAGATGCAGCATGGAACCCGTGCCATACCCTACCCATCATGCCAGTAAACCGGCAATCCGGGATAGCAACCTCACATCTGCCGAGCTACCTCGGTGGACAAAAGAGGGCGGCCGGAAATCCGCCAGAAAGCATACCTCCTTCGGCCACCACCCCCGGAATTCGAAAGGTGGCTTCCAGAGATGCACCCGTCGCCCGAGAGATACCCAAAGCCACCCTCCGGGATACCGGAGAGGGATCGGGACATCCCCAGGCAATCCAGATTCCACGGCAAACTACGCCACCGCCAAGAATCTCAACGGAATGGGATGGACCCCGGTACCCTTTCCCCTACCTAGGAACTAGCATGCCTGTGGAAAAAAAAAAAAAAAAAAAAAAAAAAAGGCCAAAAAGGAAGGGCAAAAGGGTGGGGGGGAGGAGGAGGAGGAAAGGAAAAAGGGGAGGATGGAATAGGGGAGGGGAGATTGGGGGGTAATTAGGTTCGGTCTGAGGAAGAAGACCGACAGGTCTAATTCCTCAGACCAAGAGCCTCTTCACGCCAAGGAGCCCCCCCTTGAAGAGGAATGTAGTGTATAGATCACTTATCTATTCTTATTTTGCAGTAGACGAGTAGATGGAACCCTGGACCACCCAAAGGAGAAGGGCAGGTTGAGCTGGAGCTGGAGGTATCAGGATTCCCTAGTGTGTGTGTGTATTTAGGGGAGTAGTCACATCAAGGGCCATGCCTAGGTAAGGTATGCTACGTTTTTTAGGTGTTGGCTGGAATGCCTCGCCTCTGTTTTATGTTGATATAGGGACTGTTGGACCTAACGTTTTAGTGAATGTGGGGCTGGCGGTGATGCCCTCCACTGTTTGGGTCATGTCTTTTGATCCGAGGTGTTTTGGTTCTCCAGGACTTTTTCAATTTTTCCTTTTTGGATCACCGCTGGGGTGACTCCAGGGTCCTTGGAATGACATGTAGGTGACGGCCTGGGAGGTCCACCTTTTGGGGGTCTTCAGTGATGACTCCAGGGTTTTACGGCCGCAGTCCCACCAACAAGATTAATGTGCCTATCCACCCGTTGTTTTTGGGGGCCTGATATTTTCCCCTCTCCTGTGCTCTCCTGATTCTCGCAGAGGTCTGTCATGGGGAACCAGTTTTGTTTACTAAAGATTGCTGTGAGATGGGAGTGATAATGTGATGTTTTCTAAGTAGAATTTAACATGTAACATCTGTTTTTTCTTTTCTTTGAACTCCTGAAAAATGTACTTACTGTTTAAAAGTTTTTTTTGGTGGCACCTACAGTTTGGTCTGCCTTGCAACATACTGAACTTTGGTGTTACTTCATAAAACGGCATTCCTCAGGGGCACTTTTGTACAAAGTTAACTTGCTCGTTTATAAGTTTGCTTAATGTAATTTAGGTAAAATGTATCAACGCCAGCGCCTGGCCAGCACTGTGTTGTAATGGTGCCTTTTCCTAAAATAGCTGTCTAAGAGTGTGACTGTGAGCTTGTTGGGCATAGAACTTGATCACTTATGTTCGGCGAGTTTCATATGTCTGCAATCTAGTACCTCAGTTTGTTAATATTGCATATTTGTAGTACCAAAAGACCATGATTGTATGGTGGTCATTCCCCAGTTATCATTTTGCCCATTGCCTCAGACCTTAATGTGGGGCTTATCTTCTTTTTTTATTTTCTTTTTGCCTAGCGGTGTCCATAGGGACCCCGCTAGCAGAGTGAGACCTATGGTCTGGGGGTGGGGGTGTTATGCAGGGTTCTGCATGACATCGTAATGTATATATAGTGGAGAAGTGTGCCATAATAGTATGAATATTATAATTGTAAAGAATAATTTTATAATTATAATGTGCATTTGGGGGTACTGTAAAGTACTCTAACTGTAATTATAAAGAAATTCTGTTAATGATTTATTTTCCAAGGATGTTTGGGTACGCAGAGTAAGCATGGGTTGGGGGAGTCACATGACGTTAGCATGGTGTGTAGAGGCTGGCGTCGGAGATGCTGTGTATTTAAGATAAGTTTGTAGTTGTGCACTCATTTTATCTAACTCAAGCCATAGGCTCTCATATGGCTTACCTGTATGTTCACCCAGGCTCTGACATGGTCAGGGTGCTGTGGGAGGAGTGAGGAAATAAGAAATGAGGTTGGGAGTGGAGTCGAGTGGGCCTGGCGCTTACTAGGCATAGTGGTTATGGTGGCTGGACCTCAAGCCAGCTGTTGCTTGTGCACCCTCATTTGGGCATTTAGGATTAAGGTGTTTCTGTTATGTTATGTTATGGTGACTAAATAGATATATTTTCCTAATTGGGATTTTTTGCCTAACCCTCTGCTACCCAACCCCTTTAAGTACACATACTAGTTTAGCACTTTCTGTTTTGACTGGGATAGCCCTGGGTGGCCGGTTTGGGCTTGAGATGTGTGTAACTTTTACCTTTGCCCTTAGACCAGGCTCAAGCCCCTAGCTATCCCACATTTTTGCGTAACACCTGGTCATTTGTTTCAAGTCACTAATCAATCAAAGCCATAGAATTCTTCTTCATTTCCACTTCCATCAGAGTCGAGACTATCAGTTACGAAGAGGAGAGTACCAATTCACCTTGCGGCGAGGCATGGTGAACAAAGGTCACTGAGGCGGCGGTCCCACAATGCCATGTGGGCACCTACAATTTTTGTTTACGGCGCGCGCACAGAACCGTTCTCTCAGATGTAGGCCTACCAGCCTTCTCAAGCTAAATCTTACTCATTCGATAGAATTTTGGTGTAGATCTACTGTTTGGACCCTGAAAGGGTTAAGGACATATATGGAATGTGGAATAAGTGGCAAAATTTTGTGGAAAAATACCACCCTGAGCAAGCTGAAACAAGCCATCTCTGCAACATGTTCAGTGACAAAACAATGTCCCATTTTAGGCAAATTTTAAAGAGACTCCAGAAACAGAGCACTCTTAAAAGTTATTTTGTGCGACAGGGGTCCAGTGACTCAAGCTGGTTCTAGTGGCATAAAAGACAAAGAAGGGAAGTAACCCCAGATAAAGACTTGTTACCTAAAGTCTTAATGGAAGGGGATTCCCCTTCCAAACAATAAGTTCTCCCTCTCTCTCCTCTTCCCTGTCTTCCAGATGCCAGCAAGACTTCAATAAAGGTACATAAATATGATTTTGAATGTTTATTTATGTATTGTATTACTCATTTAAGTACTGTATGCAAGTTAAAATATAATCCTTAAAAAATGTATATTGTTGTGAATATTTTTGTGGGTCTGGAATGGATTAATTGTACTATTTACATTATTTCTTATGGGAAATACTGCTTCGACTTTAGGCCGTTTCAAGTTTAGGCCTAACTCCTGGAACGGATTACGGCCGAAACTCGGTTCCACTGTAGTAGGTTCACTGGTTTAGTCCCGGCCCAGGTCCTTTCCACCCTGATGAGTACCGAGTGTCTTTCTACTCTCAGAGCCCGGCCATGGGCAGCTACTGAATGAGTGACAATGAATGACTTGCCTTTTTCTTTAGGTCACCCTACCTTGGTCAGAGACTGACATTGTGTTAAAAAATAATAATGTACCAGGAAAGGGGCACAGTTTTGTAATACTAAACACAGCTGACCACCAGTTAACATGAGAGTTACATTCATTAAAATGGTGTGTAATCAAAAAATTATGTAAAATGAACTTACGAACATATGGGAAACATAGGGTTTGTAAAAGAAAAAGTTGCAACTGTATGGGAGATGTAGTTGGGGTTAGAGTGGTTGGGGTATGGGGATTAGGGTTTACACAGGAGGGTCAGAGCAGCTGGGGTGAGAAGAGGTTCACTGCGAGGACTGCTGGTTTGAGGGTGGGGATCAAATGATGGAGGACTGGGGACGGGAGCTGTAGGCTGGTGTTCAGAGGTGGAGGGTGCTGGAGATTTGAGAGGTGTGAACAGGAAAAAGCTGGAAGCAACGAGGCAGTGTGATGGTGGGAGGGTGATGGGGATTAGGCATGATGGGTAACTGGAGGCTTCCAGGGTTGAGTGTGCAGTTGATGGTGCAAGTAATAATGAGGAAGGTAAGTGGTTACATGACTAGGTGTGAGAGCTGTGAAAGCATGAGTGAAGTGTGGACATGGGAGTGGGGTTATGTGGGCTTGAATCTGTGGGTGAGTAGTGTGGGTGAAAGGTGAGGGTGTGCCAATGCCTGGTGTATATGGCAGAGTGGATGATGGGTAACTGGTTGGAAGGTGGTGTGGTTAGTAATAAGTGGTAACTAAATGATTAGAGACTGGTTAGCATGTTAAGAGAAACACTGAGCAAAATGTGGGCATGAGGTTGTGGGGAAATGGTGTGGGTGAGGTTGTTGGGGTGGACAAGGTGTGGTCTCGAGGTAGTAGGAAAATGTGACCATAGGGGAATGGTGTAGGTGTAGCCATGGGAGAATTCTTTGGTGGGTTGTGCCAATGGAGGATTCTGGTTGGGATGGTGTAGGTGAAGGCATGTGGCCATGGGGGAGTTGGTGGGTGGAAGTTATCACTTGCATGACAGGAGACAGGAGGCGTAAAGCAGTATGACGAAGGCATGTGGCCGAGGTATAATTTTGGATGTGTACATGGAGAGCACTGTGGAGAGGGTGATTGTGTACATTAAGGCATCCCCAATAAGACAATGGGCATGCCTGTATAATCACCACATGACAGAGGAAAGAACCTGGCTTGTGCCACACTTTTCCCCTACATTAACTCGGTCATATATGCCACAATTTATTAACCGTGTTAATATAAAAAAAAAAAAAAGATGCATATTAACCAATGATCTACTGAACAACTAGGCACTAAATACCAACCTTAAACAGCTACAGAAGACTTGAATGTAATAACATACCTAAATTTAAGGCCAAAGCTAAGGGGTATCTAAATCACGAAGCTGAAGGAAGCAAAGTGACCTTTTATATTTGCATCAAGTAACTCACCTGTGACAGATAATGTATTAGCTGTAATTATGGCTGATGATATTTGTTCAATTAAAGACAGCCAACATATGCATGTGCCTCAGAAAGATGCAAAACAAAAGGAACTTCAATGAAAATAAATCAAACTATGATAAACATTTAAAACATCAATTTGTAAAAAATAACATTTAAAATTAATCTGAATAAGCAATACAACTTCAACACAATATGAGTCGCATTAATCCTCTTAAACTGCAATTATTAACAACATAAAACGATACTTATACAAGTAATTTTTCTTAGCCTTAATGTAATAGTGAATGTTCTCCAGCTTGTATGAAAACCATTATATTTACCCTGAGGTGATCCTCTGAGCTGAACTCTGACATAACCAACATTTCCAGAGTTGAGCCTCTTAAGTAGACTGAAGTTGTTGGTGCTGTGCTGTGTATGGTCCAACAGGATTGTTAGCAGAACCAGCAGGAGGTCCAGCAGGAGGTCCAACAGAAGGTCCCTCAGGATTGTTAGCAGGACCAGCAAGAGGCCCAACAGAAGGTCTCACAGGATTGTTAGCAGGACCAGCAAAAGGCCCAATATGTCAGGCATGAGTGCCACAGAAGACACAACAGCCTCTTCTGCAATCTCATCACCTTCAGGTGCCAGAGTTGTGTGATACTGAACAAGAGTGAAGTTATCATTGGTATCACTGAAACCAATTGTGGGATAAATGGTGACAAAAAGGTGCCAGGGGCACCAGGAGGGAAGAAGTGCCAGGGGCACCTGGAGGGAAGAAGTACCTGGGGCAAGCCTTCCTGAGTGTGCATTCCCTGGAGTACTATTGCTCTACTCCTGGCATACACTCAGAGAAAACAAACTACTATCACCATTGATATGTCCCTCCAACCTTCCAAGTCATCACTACCAGGATGTCTTGTAGTTCCTGGTGAATCGGGGGGAGGGGGGAATGTTGTGTTTCACGCCCACAGGAGTCTCAGAAGGTACCACATGATGCCTAGGAAGGACACTCAACTTCTTGTTCCTCATAGGACCACCCATGCATTCTGACTTGGATGTTTCTGCCAGAAAAGCATTGACAGTATTTACGTCAGGGGTGTTTCTTGCCAAGGTGCAGCCCTCCATGGCATCTGCCCAGGTGAAAGAACAAGTGTACAGTTTTTAATTTTTTAATTTTAAGTTTTGACAATAAAAAAGAGCTTCTAAAGTCTAATCTCTGAATTATGCAGCATCTTATATGTTCAATAAATGTCACTGGTAATTTTAGCTATCAAATAATGTTCAATATTATTTCTGTCAAGCAGTGTCTTACCTGCCATTACATGAAGGTTAAAGAGGACTTGAGAGGCTACTGGTACAAGTGCTAAGGTAACGACCATCATCATACACACTGCCATGGATGAACCTCATACTGATATTCACCTGAATGATACACATCAGAATCAGAAAGTCACATCTTCACTACACCTGTTATTTACATTTACTGTAGATTTTTCCACTGGTGGCTAGTTCATTGTGCACCATTTATCCATTTGATGAAGATTAAAAAGGCACAACACAGTGGAACCTTGGTTGTCAAATTTAATTCATTCCAAGTGTCAATTCAACAACCAAAACAGACAACCACCAAAGAAATTTTTCCCATAAAGAATAATGTAAAAAGAATTAATCCATTCCAGACCCCAAATTACAATATAACAATTTATTAATAATAATGTACTACTTCATAAAACAATATGTAAAATTATACAGCAAACAGAAGCTGTAAAAAGGAATACTAAATGAAAATTTAACTGCCTCTTAACCCTTTGACTGTCGAGACCCCAAAGCCTGAAGCGTCTCTCTCTCTGTCTTGCAAAATATTAACCCTTTGACTGTCGCGGCCGTATATATAGGTCTTACGAGGTACCGTGTTTGACGTATATATACTCAAATTCTAGCGGCTTCAAATCAAGCAGGAGAAAGCTGGTAGGCCCACATGTGAGAGAATGGGTCTGTGTGGTCAGTGTGCACCATATAAAAAAAATCCTGAAGCACGCAGTGCATAATGAGAAAAAAATAACTCCGACCGTTTTTTTTAATTAAAATGCCAACTTTGTGGTCTATTTTCGTATAGTATTTATTGTTGTATTCTCGTTTTCTTGGTCTCATTTGATAGAATGGAAAACATATAGAAATAGAGGTGATTTTGATTGATTTTACTATAAAAAGAACCTAGAAATGGAGCTCAAAATAGGGGAAATGTTTGATTTTTGCCAATGTTCAAAAGTAAACAAATGATGCCATTGTCCAATAAATGTCCAACTAGCCATTCTAATATGCAGTCATGAATGGGTTGATGTTATTTATACAATTATTACAGTATTGCAGTAGTCTGCATAATAGTAAGTCTTCTATTTTTTGTTCGAATAAAAATTCAAAATAGAAAGCAAGAGTAATATCAGAGGGGCCTGGAGACATGACTGATGAGCAAAGATGATGTTATTTTAGAGCCAGGAATGTCTGCATTGTTCATTCTGGACCTTATTTTGAAATTGTCATATTTTTTAGTTTTCGTGAAATTGGCCAAATTGCAAATTTCTGACCACATTATTAGGTAGTTGAAATCGGTAAATGGGCGGTTTCTTGTACTCAATCGATAGAAAAAATGGAGTTCTAAAGAAATAGCTATGAGTTTGGGCGACTGGAACAAGGGAATTAGCCGAAAATAGGGCTCAAAGTGGGCGAAATCGCCAATTTGTAAACAGCGCCGAGGTCGCTAACTTCGCGAGAGCATAATTCCGTCAGTTTTCCATCAAATTTCGTTTTTTTGGTGTCATTACAATCGGGAAAAGATTCTCTATCATTTCATAAGAAATTTTTTTTTTTTTTTTTTTTTAATTTTGCGACACCAGGAGACACCTCAGGATTGGGGGTTGCGACAGTCAAAGGGTTAAAAAAATAAAAAAAAAATTTCTTATGAAATGACAGAGAATCTTTTCCTGATGGTAATGACACCAAAAGTACAAAATTTAATGGAAAACTTACGGAATTATGTTCTTGCAAAGTTAGCGATCTTATGCATCAGCAATTTCGCCCACTTTGAGCCCTATTTTTGGTCAATTCCATTCTTACAGTCGACCAAACTCATAGCTATTTCTTTAGAACTCCGTTTGTTCTATCAACTGAGTACAAGAAACAGCCCATTTACCAATTTCAACTATCCAATAAAGTGGTAAGAAATTGGCAATTTGGTCAATTTCACGGAAATTAACCCTTTGACTGTTTCAGCTGTATATAGTCTTACAAGCCTGTTTCTAACATATATTAATATGTTTCCAACATATATTATGTTTCTGACACAATACGCGTAAATTCTAGCAGCTTCATATCAAGCGGGAGAAAGCTGGTAGGCCTATATGCGAGAAAATAAGTCTCAATGGTTAGTTTGCACACTATAAAAAAAATTCGGGGAGCCAGTGGTGGATTGTGGGAATGCCATTTCAGTAGTTCTTGTTCAGCATGCCTAGCAGTAAGAAGTATGTGACTCCCCGGTGAACCTGGGACTGTTCTCTTCCAAAGTGATGGCTCTAACACAAATGGAAGTGTCAGTGAAGATGAATTTCATGGTTTTGAAGAGTTTGTGACTGAAAGCAATGCCCAGGATACCAGAAGGGAGAAAGAAAGGAGCAAGAAAAAGGAGAAAGAAAAAGAATGAGAAAAAGAAGAAAGAAGAAGAAAGGAGAAAAAGATAATTAGCTAGGAAGGATGGTGGGGAAGCAAGCATGGGACCCCACTGTGTTGACAGGCAGTACAGGAGTAATTATATAATACATGCATGTCATTTTGACAGCTGCTAGACCCTGACTCACCACATTTAGAAATCCACATACGCGCACACACACAAACACAAACTTCCTGAAGATAATAGCAGCTCTAGGAAAATGTCCAGTGACTATACAGGTCTGGCATCAGTGGGACCTGTAGTGTTCCGGATTACTGAGTTTGCCGGATTACAGAGTGGTTAGATTAGAATACACTTAATAAAATTAACCAACTTGACTTGCACAAAGTTCATTGAACATCGGCAAAAACCGAACATTTCCGCTACTTTGAGCTCAATTTCAAGATATTTTCATCACGAAAGCAATCAAAATCATGTCTATTTCTGTTATATATCTTCCATTCTATCAAATGAGACCAAAAAAACGAGAATACAACCATAAAAACCATATGAAAATATACCACAAAGAGGCGGTTAATGGCTGAGAAGTGAACTCCCTTATTCATCATCTGTCTTTTTTATTTTTGGTGTACATTAAGAAGCATCTTTCCATCATACATTGCCCAAGTTTCAATGAGATAGCCCAACAAACAACTGAGAAAAAACAATATTTACCAAAAATCATGGCAAGCCCAAGCCAGGTACTGGAAATAAGTCACTGACTTTTTTGGGTTATCCTAGGTTCTCTATACATACACTGCTATGTATGATAATCTAATCTATGTAACTGTATTTGTGTATAGTACCTGAATAAACTAACTTACTTCAAGTCTGTCGACTGAGTACAAGAAACTGCCCATTCACCTATTTCAACTACCCAATAAAGTGGTCAGAAATTGGCAATTTGGCCAATTTCACAGA
The DNA here is from genome assembly GCF_026875155.1 of Cherax quadricarinatus. Taxonomy (NCBI): domain Eukaryota; kingdom Metazoa; phylum Arthropoda; class Malacostraca; order Decapoda; family Parastacidae; genus Cherax; species Cherax quadricarinatus. Next base: position 15,137 of record NW_026490949.1, read on the forward strand.
TGCCAATTTCAAAATAGGGTCAGAATAGACAATGCAGACATTCCTGGCACTAATATAACATTTTCTCTGTTCATTAGTCATGGCTCCAGGCCCCTCTTATATTACTCTTGCTTACCATTTGGAATTTTTATTCACACAAAAAAATAGAAGATTTACAGTTATGCAGACTACTGCATTATTGTAATAATTGTATAATTAATGTCAACCCATTCTTGACTGCGTATTGGAATTTGGACTGGTAGGCAGACAGGTATTGGATGGTGACGTCATTTGTTTACTCCACAATCGCTAAAGAATAGACCTTTTCTGCTACTGTGAGCGCAATTTCAAGGTACTTTTCATCATGAAAGCAATCAAAATCATATCTATTTCTGAAATATATCTTCCATTCTAACAAACGAGGCCAAAAAAACAAGAATACAGGTCTCCCTCAACATTCACATTTTCAACTTTCACGGGCTTCACACATTCGCGAATTCCCAACCGCCAAATTCCCAGCCACCAAATTCCCAGCCGCCAAATCATATTTAAGTTTCCCGCCACGTGCGAGTCCCTACTACCCTCCCTCCGACCCCCGCAACTGGCAGCCAGCCCTCCCACCACTCAGTGTGGTTGAGTGTTTTTTTTATTCATTATTTGCTATTAAACTACAGTATAAATAATGTAAACCCATTCATGACTGCATATTGGAATGGCTATTCGGACAGGTATTAGACGGTGACATCATGTGTTTACTCTTGAACACTGCAAAGAATTAAACATTTCTGCTACAGCTAATAATAACGATTTTTTTTTTTTTCAGTAAGTCGGTCGTCTCCCACCGAGGCAGGGTGACCCAAAAAAGAAAGAAAATCCCCAAAAAGAAAATACTTTCATCATCATTCAACACTTTCACCACACTCACACATTATCACTGCTTTTGCAGAGGTGCTCGGAATACAACAGCTTAGAAGCATATACGTATAAAGATACACAACATATCCCTCCAAACTGCCAATATCCCAAATCCCTCCTTTAAAGTGCAGGCATTGTACTTCCCATTTCCAGGACTCAAGTCCGACTATATGAAAATAACCGGTTTCCCTGAATCCCTTCACTAAATATTACCCTGCTCACACTCAACAGATCGTCAGGTCCCAAGTATCATTCGTCTCCATTCACTCCTATCTAACACGCTCATGCACGCTTGCTGGAAGTCCAAGCCCCTCGCCCACAAAACCTCCTTTACCCCCTCTTTCCAACCCTTTCGAGGACGACCCCTACCCCTCTTTCCTTCCCTATAGATTTATATGCTTTCCATGTCATTCTACTTTGATCCATTCTCTCTAAATGACCAAACCACCTCAACAACCCCTCTTCTGCCCTCTGACTAATGCTTTTATTAACTCCACACCTTCTCCTAATTTCCACACTCCAAATTTTCTGCATAATATTTACACCACACATTGCCCTTAGACAGGACATCTCCACTGCCTCCAACCGTCTCCTCGCTGCTGCATTTACCACCCAAGCTTCACATCCATATAAGAGTGTTGGTACTACTATACTTTCATACATTCCCTTCTTTGCCTCCATAGATAACGTTTTTTGACTCCACATATACCTCAACGCACCACTCACTTTTTTCCCTCATCAATTCTATGATTAACCTCATCCTTCATAAATCCATCCGCCGACACGTCAACTCCCAAGTATCTGAAAACATTCACTTCTTCCATACTCCTCCTCCCAAATTTGATATCCATTTTTTCTTTATCTAAATCATTTGATACTCTCATCACCTTACTCTTTTCTATGTTCACTTTCAACTTTCTACCTTTACACACATTCTCAAACTCATCCACTAACCTTTGCAATTTTTCTTTAGAATCTCCCATAAGCACAGTATCATCAGCAAAAAGTAACTGTCAATTCCCATTTTGAATTTGATTCCCCATAATTTAATCCCACCCCTCTCCCGAACACCCTAGCATTTACTTCCTTTACAACCCCATCTATAAATATATTAAACAACCATGGTGACATTACACATCCCTGTCTAAGACCTACTTTTACCGGGAAGTATTCTCCCTCTCTTCTACACACCCTAACCTGAGCCTCACTATCCTCATAAAAGCTCTTTACAGCATTTAGTAACTTACCACCTATTCCATAAACTTGCAACATCTGCCACATTGCTCCTCTATCCACTATCATATGCCTTTTCTAAATCCTCCCGTAGTTTATACACTTTCACCTCCCTCTTACTTGTTGTTGCCACCTTCCTCTTTTCCCATCTACCTCTTACTCTAACTGTAGCTACAACTAAATAATGATCTGACATATCAGTTGCCCCTCTATAAACATGTACATCCTGGAGCCTACCCATCAACCTTTTATCCACCAATACATAATCTAACAAACTACTTTCATTACGTGCTACATCATACCTTGTATATTTATTTATCCTCTTTTTCATAAAATATGTATTACTTATTATCAAATTTCTTTCTACACATAGCTCAATTAAAGGCTCCCCATTTACATTTACCCCTGGCACCCCAAATTTACCTACTACTCCTCCATAACATTTTTACCCACTTTAGCATTGAAATCCCCAACCACCATTACTCTCACACTTGATTCAAAACTCCCCACGCATTCACTCAACATTTCCCAGAATCTCTCTCTCTCCTCTACACTTCTTTCTTCTCCAGGTGCATACACGCTTACTATAACCCGCTTTTCACATCCAATCTTCATTTTACTCCACATAATCCTTGAATTTATGCATTTGTAGTCCCTCTTTTCCTGCCATAGCTTATCCTTCAACATTATTGCTACTCCTTCTTTAGCTCTAACTCTATTTGAAACCCCTGACCTAATCCCATTTATTCCTCTCCATTGAAACTCTCCCACCCCCTTCAGCTTTGTTTCACTTAAAGCCAGGACATCCAGTTTCTTCATAATAACGATGATAATAATAATAATAATAATAATAATAATAATAATAATAATAATAATAATAATAAATACGATATAATTGAAGAAGGAAATTGTACAAAAATATGAGGGAGAGGTTGACACATCGTCAGTTTGACTTTGTTTATGCTGGAATGAACATTAGTCTCCCTGCTCTTCCAAACATTTCACAATAATTCATTGTGTTTGGTGCTTGTAGATTGAGTGTGATTGGAGTGGTAGAGGCAGTGATTGAGGCAATGGTATTTAATAACATACATGTTAATAATAATACATGTTATTAACAATATGTACTATTATTATTTATAACATATATGTTATTAAATACCACTGCCTCAACCGCTGAATTATTGTGAAATGTTTGGAAGAGCAGGGAGACTAATGTTCACTCCAGCATAAACAAAGTCACACTGACGATGTGTCAACCACTCCCTCGTACATGTATTTTTGTACAATTTCCTTCTTCAATTATATCGTATTTATTATTATTAATTATTATTATTATTATTATTATTATTATTATTACTATTGTTATTATTAGCAATAGCAGAAATGTTCGATTCTTTGCTGTGTTCAAGAGTAAACACATGATGTCACCGTCTAATACCTTTCCTAATAGCCATTCCAAAAATGCAGTCATGAATGGGTTTAAATTATTTATTCTGTAGCTTAATAGCAAATAATGAACAAACAAAACACTCACCACACTGAGTGGTGGGAGGGCTGGCTGCCAGTTGCGGGGGTCGGAGGGAGGGTAGTAAGGACTCGCATTGGTGGAGGCAGTGGTGGAGTCTGTGGTATCTAATAACATACATGTTATTAACATACATGTTATTAAATAACATACATTATTAAAGCATAACATGTATATAGTATTTAGTACAATTTACGACTTTTCATGTATTTTATGATTATTAATGGTTCAACAAGTTAAGGAAGCAGTATATTAATATATTTCCCTACAATATACTGGGGCACCAAACATTCACAGTTTTTCAACATTCGCGAGGCTCTTGATCCCCTAACCTTCGCGAATGTTGAGGAGACCTGTATAACCATAAAAACCATACAAAAATATACCGCTAAGCGGCCGCTAATGGCTGAGAAGTGAACTCCGCTATTTATGGTCTGATTTCTTTCATTTTTGGTGTACATTTAAGAAGCATCTTTCCATCATACATTGCCCAAGTTTCAATAAGATAACCAAACAAACAAATGAGAAAATAGCAATAATAATAATAATTTACTACATGTACATGTACAAGGGATACAAACATAGCTGACATCAGTGACATACTACTACAGTGGTCCCTCGTTTTTCGTAATTATTCCGTTCCTGGAGGCGCTACTATAAACGAAATTTATGATTTGCGAATCAATTTTCCCCATAAGAAATAATGTAAATACAATTAATCTGTTCCTGACACTCAGAAGTAAATTTAAAAAAAAAATTTTCTTACATGAAATATACATGTAGTACATAAACAATACAATGGAAAATGATGAATGAAACATTAACAGCATAACACTTACCTTTATTGGAGATTCTTCTTAGTGTATGGGAGACTGGAGGAGGAGAGAGATTGGATTATTTACAGTTTGGAAGGGGAAATCCCCTTCCAGCAACACCTCAGGTACCAATTGCTTCTCTGGTGTTGCTTCTCTTCTCTGTTTCTTACTGCCACTAGGACCACCTTGAGAGTCACTCTAGTCCTGTCTCACAAAGTAACTGTGGAGAGAGCTCTGTTTCTGGCGTCTCTAACACTTCCCTAAAATGGCCCAAGACTTTGTCACTGTACATATTTCTCACCTTTACCACAGGCTTGGCACTAGGAGCTTTCTTTGGAGCCATGGTAGCTTATTTAATACTTGCAAGCACTAAAATGAGTGGAAAACTGTATTATGAAATATTTCGTAGGAGCACTTGAGGGGACCTTCACTCACTGGTAAACAATGCCAGACTGGCTGGGTAGGGAGGCCTCCCCGGCTCACACCGTGCGTACGCGTCCCGGACGAACTACCATTCGCGAGTCAACCTATGAAAAGCGAGTCCATGTTTATACGAAAATACCCCATGATTGGCGAAATTTACGATTGCCGAGAACTACGAAAAGCGAGGGACCACTGTATATAGAAAGCCACCTGCTATGCAGAATATTTCAAGCAAATTAGGTCAGTGGCCCAGGATAACACCCACACCAGTCGACTAATACCCAGGTACCCATTTACTGATGGGTAAACAGACAACAGGTGTAAAGAAACACTCCCAATGTTTCTACCCTGGCTGGGAATCGAATACTATTTACCAAAAAACTTACAGTGGATCCTCGCATACCGTTGGCATCACATAACGTTAAATCCGCATACCGATACATTTTATCACTAAAATTTTGCCTCGCATACCGCTAAAAAACTCGCTCAACGCTATTCGTCCGAGACACTTCTAATGTGCGGCCTGAGTCAGCTTCACATGTTCCGCCGGTGGCATTGTTTACAAGCCAGCCTCCGCGGTAACATCAAAGCATACAATCGGAACATTTCGTATTACAGCGTTTTTGGTGATTTCATCTGCAAAGTAAGTGACCATGGGCCCCAAGAAAGCCTCTAGTGCTAACCCAGTGGTAAAAAGGGTGAGAAATACTATTATACCACAGTCAGCTGCTGCTGCACCACGATCAGCTGTTGCTTGACCAGTCAGCTGTTGCTGGATCAGTCAGCTGCTGTTGCACCTCGATCAGCTGTTGCTGGACCAGTCAGCTGTTGCTGGATCAGTCAGCTGTTGCTGGATCAGTCAGCTGTTGCTGGACCAGTCAGCTGTTGCTGGATCAGTCAGCTGTTGCTGGACCAGTCAGCTGTTGCTGGATCAGTCAGCTGTTGCTGGATCAGTCAGCTGCTGCTGCACCACGATCAGCTGTTGCTGGACCAGTCAGCTGTTGCTAGATCAGTCAGCTGCTGCTGCACCACGATCAGCTGTTGCTGGACCAGTCAGCTGTTGCTGGATCAGACAGCTGCTGTTGCACCATCAGCTGTTTCTGAACATGACTCGTACCGAACCTGTCCGTCCAGCCTGAGCGCCTGCCTTGCCATCATTGTTTACAAGCCAGGGTGGCCGGTTGCATGCATACATTCGATACATTTTGTATTATTCCATTATTTATAGTGATTGTAACTGCTAAATAAGCCACCATGGGCCCAAAGAAAGCTTCTAGTGCCAACCCTGTGGTAAAAAGGGTGATAAATACTATCGTACCACAGTCAGCTGCTGCTGCACCACAGCTGCAGCTGCACCATGGTCAGCTGTTGCTGCACCACAGCTGCTGCTGCACCATGGTCAGCTGCACCACAGCTGCTGCTGCACCATGGTCAGCTGCACCACAGCTGTTGTTGCTGCACCACCATCAGCTGTATTACTCGAAAATGTGGAGAGTGTGTTGGTGTGGCTTAACGTGAAACAATTACCGAGAAACGATCAACCCCGGAGGGTTAGTCACCCAGGATAACCCAAGAAAGTCAGTGCATCATCGAGGACTCTCTAACTTATTTCCATTGGAGTCCTTAATCTTGTCCCCCTGGATGCGACCCATATTATTATTATTATAATCAAAAAGAAGCGCTAAGCCACAAGGACTATACAGCGCTGCAGGGCAGGAAGGAAGCGAGGGCATCAGGTGGCAAAAGGGAGATGGATGAGCAACAGGTTACGGATAACAGCGGGGCAGTGGATGGTGAAAGGGTAAAGGGCAGCAAGAGACTGAACCAAAAAGGGCTGAGGGGAGTGCGAAAAGTATCATCAGAGTTTGTGGAGTAAATCAGTCGTTGTCAAGAAGTCAATGAGAGAGTCAGGATTAAAGGAGGGTCCATCAGCAAGAAGGGAAGGTAAAGAGAGAGTAGGAGAACGAAGACGACGTTGGAGGTAAATTCTGCGTGCTCGTTGATAGAGAGGGCAGTCTAACAGAATGTGGCTAATCGATACTGGAACTTGACACTGCTCACAGAGAGGAACAGGGTGCCTCTCCATGAGATACCCATGAGTAAGACGAGTGTGGCCAATGCGAAGGCGGGAGAGAGTGGTCTCCCAACTTCGGCACTGATGACAAGAAGATGGCCAGTAACCTATGCTCGGTTTAATAGAATGAAGTTTGTTACCGAGCAGAGTTGACCAACGTTGTTGCCAACGGGTGCGAAGGTGGGTAGCTATTGCAGCAAAATAGTCCAGAAATGGAACACCTCGATAGGAAATTGGTAGGTCTATACTGCTGACCGCGCAGCAGTGTCTGCCTGTTCATTGCCCTGTACGTCGACATGACGGGACCACAAAAAACAATATCTTTATGTTTGGGGAGAGAACGGCGTAGCCAAAGTTGGAACGG